>OX632360.1:807965-815465 GCA_951751655.1 Ophion costatus | reverse complement strand
TCATCTAATTCATTTTAATTTTAATTATTTTTAATTATTATATACCTTCATTCTAATTAATATACATTCATCTAATTAATTTTGTGGTGTATATATATATATATATATATATATATATATATATATATATATATATATATATACACCACAACAATAGAATTTACGTTATAATATCAAAATGATAATAATTTTTATTATATACCTTCATCTAATTAATTTGTTTTTCTTATTAAAGAAAACAACACACCACACAATAGAATGTACGTTATAATATCAAAATGATAATAATTTTTATTATATACCTTCATCTAATTAATTTGTTTTCTTTAATAAAAAAAGTATGTGTATATATATATATATATTTATAGATAGATAGATCGATAAATGATATAGATAATGATATATATAGAATAAATGATATATATAGATAAAAAAACAGTATTTATATATATATATAGATATAAATTAGATGAATCTATAGATGATTCATCTAATTTATTGTTAGAAGTTAGAAATTAGAAATTGTTAGAAGTTAGAAATTGTTAGATACCAAATTAGATGAAGGTATTTATATATATATATACACATACTTTTTTTTATTAAAGAAAACAAATTAATTAGATGAAGGTATATAATAAAAATTATCATTTTGATATTATAACGTGAATTCTATATAAATATGAATAAGTAAATGAAGAAATGAGTAAGTCAATAAATCAATAATTATATATGTTTTACAAATCGCGATGTTGTCTTCAACTGTCATCCGGACGAAGATTGCGTGTAAACGTTGCGTAAGATCGAACGCGCCAAACCACGTGGTCTCCCATGTCGCACCGCTCCAAAATAATACTTCGTAATAATATAATAGCTACATTCGCTTCTTCGCGCGAAGAAGCATTGCTATAAGTTTGAGCCGTATCGGTGAAAAAAACATCGCGCTAGGCTTTATCAGCAAAGAGCACACGACAATTAAGGTCGTAAGTTTATCACTGGCAACGCGGTGATTTTTCGTGAACTTTTCGATTCTGTTGGTTTTCTTATCTTTTTCATTTTTTTCGTTTCGAAACGATATATCACGGATTGGTATTTCGTCTTGAGTGTACGAGAGGGACGGAAAAAATAGAAATTTTAAATATTATAATGGGTGGAATAAGAAATTCCGAGACGAAAAAAATTAAGAGTAATTGACCGGTGGATAATTTAGGTGTCTATTTTTTTATGTTCAATAGGCGAATGAAAATGTCAATTATTAAGTAACGCTAAGTTACATATACGCATATGAAATTAGTGACTAGTCTCTCGGATGCGCAACTCAATATTTTGGGCATGTTTTTGGACAGCCAGTTTGGGTTTGGGGAAGATATGCGAGAAATTATAAATAATATCATGGGTAAGGAAAAAAACGTAAATTAATTGCCCATTGAATGACTGAGGTCTCCAACTTTTCACGTTGAATAAGCGAACAAATAAAAAAAGTCCATTTCCAAATGAAGTTAAACTATATATAGAACAATAGGCAGCAATTCTTCGCATGCACAATTCAATATTTTCGATAGGTTTTTGTATAACGTTGCATTTATCTCATATGTATTAGTCTCATTTTGCATAAGTTTTTTTTTCAAATTTAATTTGAAAAATCCGGTACGGAAACAGACTAATTTATTTCATATATATTTAAAATCATATATACACTATCACATTAAAATATATACATATATACATATTTTTTCTCCTATATATTAGTCTCATATTCTACAGCTATTTTTTTTCCATTCTGATAAAAATCAATCGGGTACAATATGAGACTGACATATTTCATATATACTTAAAGTTATATATACACGTTTACATGAATAAATATAAAATTATGCATATTTTATCTCACACAAGTCTCATTTTGTACAGGATTTTTTTCCATTTTCATAAAAAACAATGCGGTACGAAATAAGGCTAATATATACAAGAAATAAATAAAAATATATATATAATTTTCAGTTATGGACTAAAAGTCGATTCGTAATCGCTAAAAAATTGGTTCGCAGAAGTGTAATTAAGATTTTCCTTGCAGTGATCGAAGAAGCCAATTGGTTGACGTTGCCCGAGGACATCAAAGATCTAGTGGGCGACGGTTTCGACGCTGTGATTTGCCTGGGCAACAGTTTCGCCCATATGCCGGATTCTTTCGGCGACCAAAGGGAACAAAGGTAAAATTCGCCGGCTGAAAGAATTATTTTCGCATGGAGGATCATCTTCCAGGATAATGCTCAAATAAATTCGCTGCTATGGCTAATGATGCATTCTTCTTTCCTAACGTCGTTACACGCAGACAAGCGCTCGCGAATTTCGAGCGTTGCGTCAAGCCGGGTGGTCTGTTCCTCATCGACCACAGAAATTACGATTACATCATGAAGACCGGCAATACACCACCGAAGTGCATCTATTACAACGTGAGTTTATCGCGCTCGAGATTATTGCCGACCGAGCGCTTTTGCCAAAAAAACGAACGATAGCGTCCAATTTATATCGTTGGATTTTTTTATCCTTTCTTTCTCTTCGTCCCCGTACAACGGAAATAAACATTTCGTTCGAAATCGCAGACAAACAGTCTTATCAATACACAGCTTGGAGCCCGAAAAAAAGGTCGATTTTCAATTTTTATTTTTTATGAGAGTATTGCAACAACGAGATCGGGATTTTACACACAATTAATACACGGTCTTGTCAAGTTCGAGTTATTTTTTTTTAATTGAAAATATTGATAAACAATGACGTTATTATTATTTGAAGAAAGTACCGGTGTGGCTGCATGGCCAATCCGTGCAGTTGCTTCTGACGACTAGGCTCATCTCGATTGAAAAAAAAATATCCTCCCATGATCGTATACTCTTTGGAATTTTTGAAAATTACGAAAATGCCCAGCTGTCGAACAAAAAGTTCGATTTTCGCACGAAAAAACAATTTTGATGATTTGTCATTAACAAATGGATAAACGTATGAAAAAACCTTTCGGCCATGCGATAGAAAATGTTATAAGCTAGGCTCGGTCCGAATTCGAAGTGAATCGGGCGTTTAGATTTTGAGATATCAATTGCACCCTTCCACAAAACGCAGTGAGCGAGCTTTCACAAAAATTGTCACGACTCCCTCACTTTCTTGAATTCTTACGAAATCTTGGAAAATTTCAACTTCGTGCCGAACCCGTTAATGTAAAAAACCTTTTGCTCTCAGAGAAATGAAGAATCGGAGCAAAGGAAAATAATAGTGACAATTATGTGTTTCATGAAAAAAAAAAAAAATCAACGCAGAGCGAGCACATGACCGACATAAAGACCTCGGTGCTATACGTGTGCGGTAAACCGGCGATGGTCACCCTCGATTATCTCATCTCCCTGGACCCGCACAAGAGCAAGACGGATCCGGAAAACACGAGCGAGTTCAGGCTCTCCTATTATCCTCACAGACTCAACGTTTTTCGCGATATGCTGGATAAGATTTTCACGAGGGCGAACAAGCACACGATTTACGGCGATTTCAAGCCACTCGACGAGATCGAGAGTCCCGGATTTTACATTCACGTTATCGAGAGTCGAGCTTGAGGTTATATATATATATATATATATATATATATATATATATATGTTCCAGTTAAATCCCATTTTAAATTTAAACGCGTTTTACCCAGTACAAATAGCTTCGTAACAACAAGTTTTCCCTAGTGAAAACTAGAATTTACTGACGAATGCATTTCAATGTTTGTTAAAACTAGTTTGACCTAGAAAAAATGAGTTCCAACGATATGAATCAGCTAAGACTGTTTCTAAATGACTGTTAGCGTACCTCGATATCCTTCCAAACCCAAACGAACCTTGTTGGAAACAAACCAAATCCCAAACAACCCTTCGGTAACCCAAACGAAATTTTATTCCAAGACAAAAGAAACTTTCCAACTCAAACAAACCTCATTCGGAAACAGTTTTAACTGATTCATTTCGTTTGGACCAGTTTTTCCTGCTTATTAACGAATTTTAATTATCATTAAATTTGATTTTCAACAAATTCTCGTTTTGATCAAGAAAGACTAGCTGTAACGAAAGCGTGTAGACGGAACTAGTTTTCACTGGGTAAAACCCGTTTAAACTGAAAACGGCTTTTTGCTGCAACACACACAAACATGTGTGTACATATATATATATATATATACACAATGATATCGTATAACGCTTTGTTCGGTACACGCGATATTACGTTTTCTTCACTCCCTATCTCTTTTATCTCGTTCTCTCACGTTCTTTCACTCTCCCAAGCTCTCTCTCACTCGCTCTTCCCCTCTCACTCTCTTACGAAATATTTAAAAGCAATAAAAATGATATTGTGAGAATGAAAGATAAAAATTAAATAAGGCTGTATATAATATACGTACGATAACGTACATATACACTTTATTTTAGATTATTTTGTATAAATATTAAATATACACGTTTAAAAGCAAGACTCGAAGTAATAATAAGTGTGTATGTGTTTTCCTCTCTATTTTAATCTCTTTTTTATCTCTTCTGTCTCGCCCCCTCTCTCTCTCCTCATCTTCTTCGGTAACAAGCAATTGCAGGCGGTCAAAGAGGGAGAGAGAGAGAGAAAGAGAACACATCGAAGGATTTACGGCCTCTGTTATTGCGGTGTAATACATCGTACGTAACTTTCAATCGTTTCTTTTTGTTTTTTTTTTTTCGGTTTATAATGTAAGCTCGAAAGCAACTTTCACCAAGGCGTGTTCGTGTGTCTGTGTGTGTTGCGGAGCCACAGGCGAAAAGTCACCAACGAAAAGCCAGTTTTCGAAAGAAAAAAAAAGAACGTCAAAAAATCTTTCATCCGCCCTATTGTCTGCGTTCTTTTCTTCATTGCCTCTTAATATCTTCTCGTTCGTCACACGTACTTTGTTCTTTACAAATTGAGCCGGGCAAAATTCGTTTTTCAATATTCGCACCCCCTAACGAAAATATGTCGTTAGAATTTTTGTATCGCAACAAATTTTTGCGTTCGTATATTGTCGGTGGAGAAAAAAAATTGATTTCTGGCAGTTTTTCCGTTGCGACTCCATATTTTGGGATTTTTTTGATACGCTCGGAATTTGCATTAGAATTTGTGTGTATATGTAAATAACCATTAGTGGCAGTTTTTCGGATGCATAATTTAATATTTTTGGTATTCCGGATAGATTTGCATTTTTTTTTTTCATATATGTGTCTCAGCGACGAACTTTCAACGCGAATATCTCGGCCAATTTTCGTCGCGAGACATTATTCACAAACGCCTTTTGCTCGCAGGGGCTATAGTTGTGAATCACACTGGATATGTGTATATCCATGAATCGTAATTGCACCTCTCCCAACATGAGCCGCCTGAGTGAAAAAAACTGCATGATGTGTCTGTGTGTGTGTGTGTGTTTTTTGAAACTCAGGTGTAGTGTCACACAGCAAACATACCTTATTTTTCCATCGCATATAACAATCGTTTTTATTTTTTTCCTTCAACCATATTCGCCGCAGTTTTTTTTTCGTCGTGCACATAATAATGATATATATTAGACCTTTGTTTTTTTTTCCTCGCAATGTTCCTTTCTTGTATTTCTTGTATTCTCTTTTCACTGATTCGATCGTAAATTATTTCGAGTTGCAAGTGAGCCTTCTTTTTGGTTGTACATTTTCTCTCTCTCTCTCTCTCTCTCTCTCTCTCTCTCTCTCTCTCTCCAACCGCGTGTCCCACACACACATATATATATATACCCTTCGAAGCGATGCAAAAATAATATTATTTATGATATCTAGTTTCGCACATCGTTATAACGCGAAGCGATTATTTTTTCGTGAGAGGAAGGCAGTTGAACGAGCTTGTTCGAGGGCGATAATGCGAAGCTTCGCGATCGTGAGACTCACGCACTCTCATCGTCAATGATACATGTTTTTCGCCATCTGCGTTGCATGGCGTTCCAATGAAAATAATCCCTCGATAGTTTTCCGTGACGACTGCAAACAGTCCCGAAGAACATTTTTTTTTTCCAATAAGACTTTTTCACCATTTTCATTGCCAGTCGCCGACTGAGCAGCCTTCCGTAATGTTTCACCGAAAAATTTCGAAGACGGAGAATCGACCGAAGGCTGTACAAGGTGCACTTGCTTCCAAGGAAAAATATAAACAAATAAAAATATTATAAAAAAGAAGAAGAATATAAACGAATAAAAATATTATATGAAAAAACAGCCCAGCAACGGTTACAGAGGAAGTGGAAGAAAATTGTGCATTGCATATAAAGACGAGGAGAAAAGGGTAGGGGTGGAGAAGTACTTGGAGAACGGAACTATGAGGGGCGAAACGAGAGAAATATGGCAAGGATGAAAGTGCGGGGAAGGAAAATGAGAAGGGTTTCAGTAATACGAGATGAAGTCGAGAAGATATCCGACTTTGAATGAAAAAAGGATCCTTTCGTCTTTAATCGTCGAAGTCTCAGCTACCAATGATCGCATACGGAATTAAAGGGCGGCTTTGAAAACTTCAATAAATAATAAAACCCTATAAGACCGTTCATTGATTTTTTAGAAAGATTACTTTTGAACAAAAAAAAACTCTTATTAGGGTTTTCTCTTTCGAAAAAAAGAAGAGTTTTGAAATGACTGTTTTTTGTAACCGTAATAACCTTCGTAGAAAATATCGACGATTACTCGCATAAATGTTCTCAGATCGAATAGTGATCACAACTTGAGGGCGTAAACTTTTAATTAATGCAAATAAAGATGAGTGTAATTATGGTAAACAATAAGTCAGTATTGTGTCCTGAAATGTTTTACAAATAATAAAAAAACATCAAATGTTTTTTATCTTCAAATTTCACAAGTAACTAGTGTGAAGTTGTGAAAAAGTCGAAGTAATTGGTCTTTCCGTTTTGATGATGATTAGAGGATGTTTAGGAACAATACACTTGTTCTTTTAATTGTTTTGTAAAACTTTGATCAATCGGTTCGACGGATGAATTTGAAAATTTACAGGGCTATTGGGGGTACATTATGGTAATAATAACCTGGCAATATTAATCTTTCCATCAACATTTGTAAAGTAGTGGTAGATTTACTGAAAAACCATAAAAAGTAATTTGTTTATACATTTTTCAAATTAATGTTAAGGTTAAAAAAATATTGTTCTAAAAAATCTACGGAATTGTTTTGTAGGAAATTTATTTGTTTTAAAAGCTGCCCTTCAATTTCCTGTGCGATCATTCGTTGCTGAGATATCGATGATCAAAGACAAAAGGATCTCTTTTCATTTAAAGTCGGGTATCTCAGCAAGAAATTGACGTGAAGAGAGAGAAAAACCAAATTGAAGGTAAATGAACAAGCTAACTAACATATACGTTTATTTAACTGAAAAAAAAAATTTCTCGAGGCCGTGGAGCCCTGATAAAACAATTTGGAACTTTTTATTTCTCGCGCTATTTCTTATAATTGCGCA
>OX632360.1:732965-802965 GCA_951751655.1 Ophion costatus | reverse complement strand
GTTTTTCTCGTCCTCTTCGAAAAAAAGGATAGCCTAGTTTTGTGATGAGTAGTATTTGCCGAAAAAATTGAACGTTTTGGAAAAAATCAAGGTTCCGCTTTGAGTACAGCAGAACGAAGATAACAAAATTCCGAATACGTGGCACTTCTCGAAAACTCTTTTTGTGCATCCCGTAATAAAAGTAAAAATAAAAAAAAATGATCAACGACGCATTTTGAAGTGGATAAATGGAATTTGATTCAGTTGAGAAAAAAATTTTTGTTCGATGTGTTCCGTATTTGAAATGTAATTATCTCCATTCTGCTGAACGCAAAATGGAACTTTTATTTTTGCTCCGGAATTCCTCCATTTTTTTCATCAACTGTGACTGGTCACGAGAATACGCTATATTTTATCTCTCGGTGCGATAATCTTCGCGCCAGACCCTTAGAAAACAAATAACCCCTTTATAATTGTCACCCTGTATACATATGTAATTATTATGATAAGCTATAATATATAATACATAATATTTATTACATATTGTATATTATATATCATATATTGCATATATAAATAGTTATAACATACTATATATATATATATATGTACATGTGTATGTGGGTGTATACTATATATATATATACGCATACACACACACACTAATATTATATATTCTTAATATAAGCGCTCGATTTAATAAAATTGAACGCCGATCGCGGAGACTCCGTCGCTCTGAGCTATATTACAGCGATGAGCACTTTTCACATTCGATCGTCGTTCGAACACTTTGATATCGGTTAAAATAGAGTTAACACGTGCTTTAGTGTCTCGCTCATCCTCTGTTTTGCCCTGTGTTTCGTGGTTTGTGACGCGTATCTCTATGAGTTTCTGAGTATCTGTCTGTCTTTGTGTTTCCGATTCAACGGGTTTTGGGCAAGAATGATAATGTTTCTCGATCTTTTTCACACGTCGCACACAAGTTGCAACACGCCGTCGCCGAACTCGCAGAGGCGGGGGGGGGGGGGGGATGTCACTGATAATTTACAACATTTTAATAAACTTTCGTGTACATGTGTCGTCGACGGAGTTCGACCCGGCTCTGCCTTTCTTCCACTTATTTACACAGTTCGAAGAAGATTGAGAGGGAAAAAGGAGAGATACGCGCGTCCATGGTGTTTCCGAAAATCCATGGTGTTTGCAAGAATCGATGGTGTTTCCGAAAAGTCCATGTCGGCACCAAAGATCCATGGCATTTCCAAAAAAGGCCACGGTGTTTCCAAAGATCGATGGTGTTACCAAAAATCCATGGTCTTTTTCAAGAATCCATGGTGTTTTCGAAAAATCCATGGTGTTTTTCAAGAATCCATGGTATTTTCGAAAAATCCATGGTGTTTCCCAAGATCCATGGTGTTTTCGAAAAATCCATGGTGTTTTTCAAGAATCCATGGTGTTTTCGAAAAATCCATGGTGTTTTTCAAGAATCCATGGTTTTTTCGAAAAATCCATGGTGTTTTTCAAGAATCCATGGTGTTTTCGAAACATCCATGGTGTTTTTCAAGAATCCATGGTATTTTCGAAAAATCCATGTTGTTTCCCAAGATCCATGGTGTTTTCGAAAAATCCATGGCGTTTTTCAAGAATCCATGGTGTTTTCGAAAAATCCATGGTGTTTTTCAAGAATCCATGGTGTTTTCGAAAAATCCATGGTGTTTTTCAAGAATCCATGGTGTTTTCGAAAAATCCATGGTGTTTTTCAAGAATCCATGGTGTTTTTGAAAAATCCATGGTGTTTTTCAAGAATCCATGGTGTTTTCGAAAAATCCATGGTGTTTTCGAAAAATCCATGGTGTTTTCGAAAAATCCATGGTGTTTTTCAAGAATCCACGGTGTTTTCGAAAAATCCATGGTGTTTTTCAAGAATCCATGGTGTTTTCGAAAAATCCATGGTGTTTTCGAAAAATCCATGGTGTTTTTCAAGAATCCACGGTGTTTTCGAAAAATCCATGGTGTTTTTCAAGAATCCATGGTGTTTTCGAAAAATCCATGGTGTTTTTCAAGAATCCATGGTGTTTTTTAAAAATCCACGGTGTTTTTCAAGAATCCATGGTGTTTTCGAAAAATCCATGGTGTTTTCCAAGATCTATGGGGTTACCGGGAACCCATTGTTTTTAAAAAATTCCATGGTGTTTGCAAGGATGAATGGCATTCCAATTGAAAAAACGGCAAGACGAGCGTAACTCAATTGGCAGGTTATCATACGTTTCGCGATCCACCAGTCGAAATAGGCTTCGCCGTAGCGTCATCGACCACGACTCGCCACTGCTGCGGACCGTTGACTCAGCGATTTGGTCGACAGCAGGTGACGAGCGCGCACAACCATCCGGAGCAACTCAGGCTGCGTCTACAGATCGAAAGAGCACAAAGAACGAAGAGCAGTGGCTCAGCCATCCGCACGAGCCGACCGAGAGTATGATACGGCGGAGCATGCACGTTCGTAAGTTCCGCCCGGGATTCGTAGGATGACGAATGGGTGGAAGGAATTTTCACAAGTACTCTCTGGGCCTCGGTGGTGGCCTCTTGCGGTCCGTCCTGTCGCTACGGTCGGACGGCCTCTCGAGGCCCTGCTGCTCGTCGGACTCGAGCATCTGAGTGGTCTCGGTGGGTTCCGTAGGGCTGATCGGTTGGGTGGCCAGAGGGGCGAGGGGCGCGGCGCCTTTGTTGCGCGATTTGCTGCGACGTTTGCGCAGTATGAGGGGACCGAGGGGCCCCGAGGCGTCGGGATGCTCACGGGAGGTGGAGGCCTGGGCGAGCCTCTCGAGGAGTTCCTTGCCGATGTCGGCCCTGGAGGACCTGTGATCCACCGAGGAAGATTGCCCGGCTGTCAGTCTCTCGGTGATGCTCTCCTTCGCTTGACGCTCTTGATGATGATGATGATGATGGTGATGATGATGATGAGGAGGAGGCTGCAGACCGGAACTCTTCTCCGCTTGCGACTGGACGAGGATCGTTTCCCTGCTGGCCGGTTGCTCGAGGCTCGTCAGTGAGAATCTTTGGTCCCCGAGGCCAACGAGAGTTTGGCTTCCGGCCTCGATCGCCGTTGGACAGCTCGTCGTCGTTGGAGTGCCGCAGGCCGTCGTCGAGGCTTCATGACTCCTGGACGACTCGGCTGGCCTCTGTTGAGGAGGACTCGCCAGGGCGATCGTCGGGCTGGGCGCGTTCGACGGTGACGTCGCCACCGTCGCCGTCGCCGTCGTCGTCGTCGTTGTCGTCGTCGTCGTCGTCGTCGTCGTCGTCGTCGTCGTCGTCGTCGCGGCCGCCGTTGGCTGCACGACCGGAAGTCTGTTTATCAACGTCTGCAGCATGTCCTCCAGCTTGGACAGCCTCTGATTAACCCTCTGAACCTCGAGCTTCAGGTCGACCTTCACCTCCAACACGGCCGCCAGGATCTCCCGATCGTGACCAGGCTGGGCCCCCGCTATCAAACCCCCGTCGTAGCTCTCCAGTCGTCGCAGCGACAACGCCTTCGACTCCACCCCCAAGGTCTGCTGTTGCGACGTATCCTTGAACGTGTCCGTACCCGCTGCGTCGCTCGCGGTCCCCGTCGTACCCGTTGTCGTTCCCGTCGTCGACTCCTCTATCGTCCCACCGAGCTTGCCCAACTTCGGAAACACCTTGTTCGTAGACGCGCTCGAACTCGCAGGACGCGAGTCCCTCGCGCTCAACGATCTCTTGAACGTCTCCGCGCCCGTACCCCCCTCGCTTCCCGAATCCAAACTCGAACTACCTGCGCAACGTCACAATCACGAACAATCTCGTATCTCATTCGTCTTCGTTTTCATAATATTACCATTGATTATTATAGTCGGCGGAATTCAATGTGACAATTATCACGGAGAAAGCTGGGGCCTCGAGGTTTAGAATTAATACTGTGCTTCTAAAAAAATATGATTAAATATCAAAAAGTATCGAATGGAAGATAAAAATTGTAATTATGGTATAGTAATAATGAAGAAATTTATATTTCAACCTATGATATGGCACGTAAACTGATACAAATAATACATTTTATTCGGCATATTGTGATTTTTCGTAGTATTCAAAAAATATTTTGCCCACGTGATTGGAACAGTTAGTTTCCACTATTCTACAAAAAGGACGGTATAAAGAGTCACATTGTCCTCATCTTCGTAAGATTTTCCGCTATACGCCGAAAAGATATGCTATGCGTATGATGAAATTTATACATACACGAAGATTCATGATATACGTATAGTAAAATCCATATGAAAATATAGCGTGTAATAAAGGTTGGTATCTTTTACTGTACAGCATGTAGGACTCGCGCCTATGCGAGAATAGTTTCAAATGTAATATGCACGCATCGTTTTACTGTACGATGTGAGAATCATTTTTACACTTCTATGCCAACAAGTCTTAGAATTCCGAACTTGCAGTAAGCTGCTATACTTTTCTAGCACTGAATATTAGAACTCTGGGAACCAGTGTTAGAATTTGAGGCCGTATTTTTCTCCGTGTATTATTATTATTGTTTTTAATATTATGATTAATCATTGTAATGAGTTATCATAATTACATGTTACTATCAACATTCGCCATTGCCCTGTCAATAATTATTGTCATTATCATTGTTGTTGTTGTTAGTATTCATATTGCAATTTATAAATATAATAAATCGAATGAATGACCACAGTGACAGCTGCTATCACTATAGTAACTCTTTGCACTCGAGGCCTTTTTCGCTCGGATAGAAAGTGGTGAGCGAGAGTCACTTCGCGAGTGCAACGGGTTAACATTCACTGTTATCATTAAGGGGTAAATTTGTTTTGTAAATAAGTGTCATAATGAGTAATAATAAGCGTTATTAACAAGCAATACAAAAGCGTAAATTTGTTTGCAAAGAAAATTAATTTTCATTAAAAAATTACGATACTGCATTTTCGATTGATATTATCGATTGATATTATAACTATCCGTTTTCGATAAATACTCAAGATTATTCATTTTCAATAAATAAATGCTATTATTAATTTTCGATTAAAAAATACGATTATTCGTTTTCAGAAAAAAAAATCACTTGTATTATTTTTCCAAAAAAAAACTACGAATATTCATTTACGATGGAAAAAATACGATTAACCATGTGCAATAAAAAAATTACGATGTTTTTAGTGTAGTTTCATGGCCTAGTGACATAATTTTTTTTACGATTAAGTTGTGTCAAAAAATTCGGAAGTGAGCGAGTTATGACAATTTTTGTTAAGGGTTGCCCGATGCGGTCAACCCTTTCGCCTTTTTTCCGAACATTATCTAATTGTCAAACGGTGTAAATCCTGCCTCAAATTTTATTCGTCCGACTGTCTTGAAATTTGGACGGAGTATACTTTATAACATTTTCTATCGCACGACCCGGTCATTTCCTATCTTCGTCCATTTGTTGATAACAAAGGATTAAAGTAATTTTTTTTCGTCGAAAGTCGAACTTTTTTTCCCTGCAATTTGTCAACATAGTAATTCTTAAAATTTCGAAAATCTATCCAGTCGTACGAAAGTTTAATTATTATACTAAAAGTACATTTTTTCATTATCCATTTGAGATGAGCCTAGTGGCCAAAAGCGCCCTTTATTAAGTAACAAAAACTTCGTTGGTTATCGATATTTATCACAAAAAAAACTCAACCATGTCAATACTACGAATCAATCGTATATGAAATCCCGACCTCGACGTTCGAATAATCTCGACAAAAAAAAATCTTGAAAATCTTGAAAAATTAAGTATAATCGTATTACCGAGCAACCGGCCCCATTTGCTGGTTCTCGGCCGCGCCGCTGGCGTCGCCTCATCGGTGGACGACGGCTTTCTCGAGTTCGAGCTCTCGCCGTCCTTGCCGTCCTTGCTGTCGCCCTTTTCCACATCGGCCGCGTGTCTCTCACGTCGAAATCTGTATCGATATAGTGTGCGTGTGTGCGTACCAGAAGCGCGCAGAAAACGAGAAGAAGAAAAGAAAAAATATATTAGCGAAATTGATCGACTTATTGTGATGTAAATAAAAAACAAAAGAAAAACAGAATGTGTCGCAACGCGTGCGACAAAACCGTTCTTTTTCTTCTAGTTTGTAGATATATTCAGATTATTTTGTGAAGGAAAAGAAAAATATGTATATATATATATATATATAGGTATATATATGTAGAAATTGGCAGACAGAGGCCGTGTGTTAAGGGGGCGTTTTCTCCGCCGCTTTTTTGTCGTATCATTTGTTCGATTGAAAAGACGTGAATAATTTATTTTTCCCGTCGACTCTGTCGCTGGCGAGATTTTTCGTTTCACGGAAGGAACGCGCTTTTCAGGGCTGAGGGGAACAGAAGGAAAAAAAAGGGGAAAAAACTAAGGGACCGAGACACGAAGAAATGTACGAAAATTCGTGAAACTTAATCTCGCCACACGATCGTCGCGCAATATGTGTCCGTATGTCGTTATAATTTTTTTTTTTGTTGTTTTTTTTCGTGCTCGATCTTTTTTTGTACGCAACTTTTAATCTTTGACGTATGTGGTTTTGCGTTGTCGCTCGTTCAATGTACAATATGCGTTTGAAAAAAAATGATAATTATAATTATTATGATTGATAATTTTTTTGTTATTATTCATTATAATTATATATATATATAGCGTTCTTATACGTTATTACGAAAAACTGGCTACAGAGGCTATTAAGAGGGTAATATACAGCTCCAGCGGTGTTCACGAGCAACCTACTTTGGTGTGCCTACAGGAATAAGAAAGAGTTTTTTTTTTGTTTTCTGGTAATAATATGCCGGTATGAACATACGGGGATCGGAGAGAGACCGTGAACGCTGTGCAGGCGTGGCATTTTCGAATTTTTCCTTCTCGTCTTCATCTCTCGTATACACAATCACAATAATGATCAATAATATATGTATTGCGTCAAAATTTTATCATCTTTTTTTTCGTTAATCAGGGCGACGGATGAATTGGACGTAATGGAGCCTCGTTCACTGTCGTACCGTTTTTGGTATCAATAAAATAATGGTATGTTAATATACGGACGTATATTTGGGTTTGCACCGCTCAGAAAATTCTAGACCGTTGGAATGAGTGGGAACGTCACGGAAAAAGTGAATATCGAGATTATTTATTATTAATAAGAAATGCGATTATTCCTTTTCGATTTATCGAAAAATACGATTATTCATATGCAATGAAAATCGATATTATTAATAGTTGATAAAAGCATATACGATTAGTCATTTTTTATATTAAAAAAATACGATTATTAATTGTCAATAAAAAAAAAGACAATGATTTATCTTCGAAAAAAAATTAAAATTATTCCATCTACCATCGATGTAAAAATGGACGATTTCCAACAGTAAAACAGTAAAATGGAATAATTGGATCGTAATTGAACGTTCAATTAACCGAATAAAGCGTAATTGGCACGAAGATATTTTCAGTATAAGAATGATGATTTCAAGATTGAAGAAAAGTTTTTCGAAGCTGCAAAGGACAGCTTGAGAATCTCCAACCGGATATGGCAAATATTGATCAATTGTTGAGCCATTCTCAAGTGCGAACGTGAAGAACCATCCAGTCGTTTCTCGAGCGGACGCGACGATAGTATTAATTCGATAGAAGTAAGTATACAAACACATGTATATGTACAAAAAAATATATGCAAGACGTAACTGGTGAGAGAAAGAAATCCCATAGGGTGTATAACATGCACCCGGCGAATTCGACATAGCAGCACTTCCGGTAAACATTTTTCAAGGCCAACGACTCGCTCATATAAATATATATTTATATATTAATATTGTATTTATGAACATCAATTCGAATATCTATATTTTATTTTTCATTAAAAAAATATACAAAATTCATGTGAAACCCGAAATAGTTCAAATATCGAATTACGAATTTCTCATCTGCATAAGTCACATTAAAAAAATATATATATATACTATACACATAAAATAAATGTTTCAATAGTTCGCGGCCGGTAATTGGGTCGTTGACCTTATAATGGTAAAATCGCGGGATTTTTTTTCGCCGAGGTCACCGAGCAAAAAAGAAAAGAGGGTCAACAATGAGAAGAAAAAGAAGGTAGAAAAAAAGGGACGTCCAGGCGAGAGGGATCTAAGGGCTGCAGAATAAAAAGAGAGAGAGGGGGGAGGGGAATGCGAGGGTTCTCGGGTCACTTTCTCTGGGGCAATATAGTCTACCCCTTCTATTAATACGACATTCAACACGACTTTCATCTATCGATATATAAATCTCTCTCTCTCTCTCTCTTTCTATATATATATACTACATACATGGACTGGAAACAATTGGGTTCGACGTGAAGTAAAATTCTCACAGATAAAAGTGAGACAGAGAGGGATCTATGGATCAAAACTAAAAAAGACGATGGGTTGAAAAAATTTCTATATACAATCCGTTCTGAGACGTCCTTGTCCCCAAAAAAAAAATTAAAAAAAAAAAATTGCGAACACAATAATTATATCGGGAAGCTCGCGTCCGTTCGAGACAACCACGACGGTTCTTCATTTTTTTCCATACATTCGAACCACAAATTGCCCTCCGGAAAAAGAAACGAAGAATAAAACTCAAAAACTGAAGGTTAAAAAAATGGAAAGAAAAGGGAAAAAATCGAAAGGGCGTTACTTTCGATAATCGGGACGAGATTTGCATAATTCTATGTACTAGACGAGTGTGTCTGGTGTTTCTTTTTTTTTCTTTTCTTTTTTTTTTTACGTGCAATGCAAAACGGGCAAGTGAATCATCCGGTTGCAGCGTCTCCGCTGCTAAGATAAATTAGTTATGTATAATAATAGAAATAGTTTATATTTATTTATATATGTGAGTAAATAAATAAATAAATGTGTATATGAACTTATTCTATTATTATATTGACGTGTTATATATATTATTAGACATAAGTTTAGAGAGAAGAAAAATAATATGCGCATAACCCTCTAAAGGCGTATATTACAGCACTCTAGCATTCTTGATAAATTATATATATGTATATATATTTATGGCATGTGACAGGAGCGAGGATCGAGGTGGCAAGAAAAAAAAGGCAAAAAAACGGCTCGTTTAATTCTGCGGCCACCTCAAATCTCGTGTTGTTCCCCGGCTTTTTTCCAAAATAGGACAGGCTCAATTTTTAATATTGAAATACGAAATTTCAAGAAAAAAAAACAATTAAATAAATACCCAAAAAGAAGAATAAGTAATAACTGATGGGACAAAAACGAAATCGGTGTATGGTAATTTTTTACATTTATTCTCGGGAGAGTATCCGTATCTGTGTGTCGTAAATTAACGTGTGTGTGTGTGTGTGCGTTCGTGTATGTGTATACGCTGCGATTCGCAACCATTAGGGTTTCTGATTTCCCTTTCGGCCACTTTTTCGGCATCGCCAGAATCGAAGAACTTCAAACGACTGTCTGAACGTCGGTTCTATTTGACTGACCTAGATTCATTTGAGGAAGGGGGGGGGGCGGTTAAAACCATTTGATGGACTTAGGAAATGACGTTGACTTAATCGCGATATGCTCTGGGTCGACTTGAAAAATGGCCGAAAGAGAGGCAAGGGGGTGCGTATGGAAAAGTTGGCAAAAATCGATGGTCCGGTTCCGAAATCCTGCCAAAAAAAAAAAAATGATCAGAACTCCACGAATCAAATGGCATTTCGAAGCGCAAACTATCACGGAGCGATTGAGCATAGAACGGAGTGTCAAATTGCCATTTATTTTTGTCCAAGATTGGAAAATAAAATTGTACTCAACATTTTTTTTTGCCCCTGTGCATACGAATTTACCATTAATTTCCCCCAAATCTTCAATTAACCCCCTTAAGCTTGCTATCGAGCAAAAAATGCAAAAAACAAATAAGCCTCAGGTTTGTCCCTCCTGCCAAGTGTTACCCGTTACGTTCGATTTAAGGGAGCTTTCCAGTGTGAAATTTTCAAAAAATCGATTTTTTTTTTTTTTTGCTTTATCGAATAGTATACACTCTTCCGAATATTCCCTGAAATTTTCATGCCGAAATTCAGATTATTTCGGTTACTGTACAGCATTTCTTGGAAGAAGGCAACGGAGCGCTACAGCTACAGCGAAACTTTGAACGCGTTTTTCTCGAAACAGCATTTTTCCAAAACGGTGTCCAACTTGGAGGGCAGAGTTTTAAAGCTATCGAGTTGAATTTTTTACACAATATTCTTAACGTCATTGTTTATCGTGCTATGGAAGCTTTTTTTTTTTTTTGACATCTTCCTATTTTTTTGTAAAAAAAACTGCCAAAAAAAATGCTAAAATCGATACTTTTTGTTCAAACCGGCGCCATTTTTGCAAAAAAAAAAAAAAAAAGCCTCCATAGCACGAAAGCCAATTATATACCGATCAATAATCTTTTTGTGTTTTTTGTTTCAGATCAAAATTGTGACCCCCAACGTGGACACCACATCCAAGTGCATTTTCTGCAACAATTGTTTCATCATTTTTATAGATATTAATTCATAAATAAATCGATCTTTAAAAAATTGTTTTGTATTCTTCAATACCCAATTAATATACAAAAAAAAAACCAGACCGATTAGATTATTTTTTCTTTAAAAAAAAAAATCGCGAAAAACAGCGATTTTTCGGGCTGTCACAGTGGAAAGCTTCCTTAAAGCACGCTTTTCAAATGCGGAGTGAAAAACCAAAAACTAAAGGGGTTGTGCGTTTTATTTTTAATGGACCCATTGTGAAGTTCTCATAGTTTCTCATCAGAATTTTCGTTTCCGTTTCACTGCAATTAGTGGACTGCACAATCGCCCTTGACATGCATCACTCCAAGGGGTCGTTGCGTCCCTCAAAGTCGTTTTTTCACCGATAAAAAAAAATACGTATCCAAAAATTTTCAACGCTTTACCGTATAAATGAGTTTCCCCAAAAACGAACGCGTACACCAAAGTGACCGTCCTGGGGAGTGGACGATGGCACATTAGTAGCCCACGCGTTATTTTTACGTGTTTATTTAAGGTTTAAATAATAAACGGAAATTGTCGTACCGTAATGTCGATTTGCAAAGCGAATTTACGTGTACTTTTGACGAAAAAACATTTTGAAAAAAAAGCCTTTTGCTCAAAAGGGCCTCCTAGTAGTTGTGAATCACCTTATGTATGTCTATATATACCTATATATAAATATACACGTTTTCGTATGTATGTATCTATGCACAAAGGATATACATGTATGTGGGTATTACTTTGGGTAAATGGTAAATATCAATCTATTATTTTTGTACGTATGTGTATATGCAAATATATATATATATATATATATATATATATATATATATATTTGTATATGGAATGATGGTCAATATGCCTATTGTAAATGAGAATGATATAATTGATAGATAATAACAATAATAATAATGAATAAATATCAATGGTAAAAGTGGCAATAGTTACAGGAACAATAACAATAATAATGATAGTAAGAATGATACCGATAATAATAATAACGTTAATAAAATACATAGCGGTAAATATGTGTAAGAGAAAATGTGGCAATTAAAGGTTAATGAATATAAAATGAATACGTAATAAATGAAATTGCCTAAAACTCGGCCACGGCGGTAGTACGCTGACGGTGAGCTCCTCGTCGGAGTCCTGAGTAGCCGCCCGGCTAGGCAGTATCCTCGTCATGCCGATCTGCGGCTCCCCGTCGGTCTTGATACTTTTCGGACGAAGCCCGTCAGCAATGCGCAACGACCAACAGTCGCAATATCGAACAATATCATCACACACATGACGCAGATTTTTTTTTCTTTCTTTTTTTTTTAAATATATTTTTTTTATTTTCGTAGTTCCAGCCATCGCGAAATATTGTGCGCGTGTGTGGGTTGGGTGTTTTTTTTTCTTTTTTTTTTTAATGCGTGATCTTTTTGTAACTTCGAGAGGATGAGAATTTTTTTTAATTTAAATTATTTTTTGTGGCTCGTTCGATTTATTTCGGTAATTAACGATCGACGAATGGATTTATGATATACATATGTACATATATATATATATTGATTTATTTATAAATATATATGTATATATATATATATTTAGTTGCGCAGATATATAATTATATGCATATGTAATCAACAAGGCGAGCTGCTACGGGCTCGTAGATATATACTATATACTATATATATATATATGTAAAGTTTCATTGCCCTCCCAAAATTAGCGCGCGCGCGTGCATGCCTCGTCATCACAGCTCACCTCGAAAAAATCTTTCGCACAAGATGATCTTGTGTCTGGTCCAGCTGAGGCTCGTTTTTTCGCCTCTCCGCCAGTTCCTTTTCACGCCTCACGTCCGCAACTTTTCGAAATATCAGCTGAAACAAAATAATCGCAATTGAGAGTTTTTTTTGTGGGCATGCGCGACTGCAGGGCAGATTTTTTTAAGGAAGACTCTTGCAATGATATTCCGCCAGGTGGGCGAATATGTATGAGGGTGAAGTACCGTGTGTGCGTGTATGTACTTTAGTTCATTTAATTCTGAATATATTTTTCAGTTCATTTTCTTTCATTTTAGTTCATTCAATTTGAATAATAATTCAAATATATTACGGTAATAGGGATATATTATTTTTATACTACTCCGAAAAATTAAACGAATGGAAAATTTATTGAATTTTTTGAGTGTTTTTTGAAGCGCTGTATCTAGGTGAAAAGTGGTCGTATCGAGATGAAGAAAAAGCATTTTGAAGCTTCAAGCTAGTAGTTTCGAAACCTTTTGGCAAAAAAAAAATCGGTCGGTACGGATATTGCGTAATCATAAGAAATAGCGGACGAACAAAATTTTCCAATTTTTGTCTGCTTTTTTTTTCATCGGTCCACGGGCTGGGCGATTTTTTTTCAGTTAAATCGATGCATAGGTCAGTGAGATGTTTCTCTCTACATCAATTTTATACCGAGATATTCGACGTTGGATAGAAAATAATTCTTTCGTTTTGATCATCGATATTTCAACAACCAATGATCGCATAGGGCATTGAATGGCAGCTTTGAAAACTTTAATAAATTTTCTATAAGATCCCTTCCTTGATTTTTGAGAAAAAATTTTTGCTCCATCCTTAGAATTAATTTCAAAAAAGTACAAAAAATAACTCATTATCGTTTTTCAGTAAATCTACCACTACTTTACAAATATTGACAAAAAGGTTAATGTTGCCAGGTTTTTTCCAGCTTAAGGATGTTGAGTCCCAAATCGCAAATGATGATAAAATTCTGAAAATTTGGTATGTTTTTGTATGAAGTATTTCAGAGGTCGTGTAAAAATTTCACGACAATTAGGAAGCTCGTTATTGAACAATTAACATTCACAAATTAAATGTTGTTTTATGGAAACTGATGTAACTTTGCAATAAGTTTTTTTTTTTGACCTCTCAATTATATAATATCTACAATATACTGAACGCAATGGAAACAAAACGAAGTTTATTGATAAATTTTTTTTTATTTCTTTTAAAAATTGTTCTTAAGAAAATGTTAATTTTTTAATAACGAGCTTCCTAATCGTCGTGAAATTTTAACACGACCTCTTAAATACTTCATACAAAAACATACCAAATTTTCAGAATTTTCTTATCATTTTTTATTTCAACCCTTAAGGAGGTTGAATGATGATAGAATTCTGAAAATTTGGTATGTTTTTACATGAAGTATTCAGGAGGTCGTGTAAAAATTTCATGATGATTACGAAGCTATTTATTGAACAATTAACATTAACATGTGTCATAGGGACTCAACATCCTTAATGCACCCCCCATAGCGTTATAAATTTTCATATTGATCCATAGAACCGTTTTTCCGGACCGATTGATCGAAGCTTTACAACACAATTAAAGGAACAACTGTATTGTCCGTAAACATCGTGTAAACATCATCAAAATCAAAAGACCAATTTTCTTAGACTTTTTCGGAACTTTGCACTAGTTGCTTGTTAAATTTAAGAAGAAAAAGGGGAAAAGTTAAAAAAAAAAAAAATTTATGTTTTTTATTTTGTAAAACATTTCAGGAACTAATACTGATTTATTATTGACACGATTTGGTCTTTGCGCGTCATTATTTCACTATTTTCTGCAAAGGTTATTAGGGTTCCAAAAAACAGTTTTTTTTTTAACAAAACTGATCGTTTTTTTAGAATAAAAAACCAATTATCAGTTTTTTCAAAACTGATTTTTTTTTCGAAGAAAGAACCAATATACCGTTTTTTGTTAAAACTAATATTTGTTTGGTAAATTTTTCTAAGTTTTTGTAAACTTTATATAACTTAATAAGCTTTTAATTTGAGAAAAACGATTGTTTATTGTATTATTGTGTTGAGCTGAATTCACAGCAAAATATTTGGAGAAATTTAAAGGGTTTTAAGGGTTTTTGAAAAGGGCACGCTGCGATCAGCCCTTTTTTACCTCTTTCTCGGACGCAATTATTTTCGAAAAATTTTTCAAACTCTATTTGTCCGACTCATTTGAAATTCGAACAGAGCATAGCTAATGACGTTTTCTATCGTACGACTGGACAATTTTCCCATATGTTCATCCATTTGTTAATAACAAATGATTGAACTTGTTTTTTCAGTCGATAATCGTTTTTTTTCTAAAGCTCCGAAACAATTTCCCACGTCTACGCAGGCAAGCGAGAGAGAGAAAGCGGAAGAATCTTTTCCGCCTGGAGTACAAATAGCCAGAGCGAGGAAAAAGGTTATTCGAAGTATTCCGCGGGGAGCGAGGGCGCGCATCCCGGTTCAATATCCGTTTCCGGTTGTCCTGCATACCCGCGCGCGGTCGCGGCATTTTTGGATCTGCACTAGCTGTCAAACGCGTTTGCGACACGCAAATGCGTCGTACCGCACGACATGGTACACCCGAGGGTATCAGGTACGACGAGAAAAAAGCCACGAGGGATGAGAATAGCGCGGCTCGACGAAAGGGTTATGAAACGGTAATGTGGCGGAGGTTGCGCGCGCATGCTCCGAAACGTCAGTCGATAAGTCCTTGAACGCGAGCGTAGCAGACTACGCGAAGGCGCGCACATAACCTCAAAATATTTTTTCACGCTCGACGTTTCGTCGCTATCTTGCCGTCTCTTTCCCCCCCTCTCTCTCTCTCTCTCTCTCTCGCAGGTGGCCTCTACCCGACGATTATTCTGACTATCAAGTTAAATATTTGTGACGATACTATGAGATGACTGATATCGCGTGTGGTTCACGTGAGATATTCTCGGGAGTCCTATAGAAACGCCGCTCTTCCTCTCGTCATTATGAAGTTTTTAGTGTGAATCGAGTTACCGCGAGGAACTCAGCCCGATAATATCTCTCTTTCTCTCAAGGTGCGTACGTAACCTCGTTACACTCGTGTGAATCAACGTATGTAGGAATTTTTATGGCTTCTGATTTCTTTCCATCTTTGTGAAATTTTGCGTCGAGTTTACGCAAATTTGGAGATTAATCGGTCAAATAATATTAACGCTATTTTGAGTCTTCGGAGAGTAAACAGATATTAGTACTCTCGGAAATAAAATTCAAGAACACGCTACATGATTATTGTTCTACAATACATTCTTTGTTTTGATTATTATTATTATTAGTTTTGCTAGTGTGGCGTATGCGGTAAAGATATGTTCAACGTTTATAAATGTATTGTTATTATTATCAATTTTACTGTTTCATTGTTAGTTCAATGTTATTAATTTTACTGTTCCACGATTGGGTGTGGATTTTGTCATTCATCATTATTATTATAGATCCATTTTTAATTCTTGCAAAGTAGAACTTAAATATTGAATAATAACTACCGAATTTTGCACTGTATTCTTCATTGATTATTATTATTCATGTATTCATTTATTATGATTATTATTATTATTATCAATTTTTGCAAAGTATCACATAATAACTCTTACAAAGCACGGTTGGTCCTTTCACACGGTAAATAACTATGTTGTATCTTAACTTTTTTTTCATCAAATATCGCTATTATTATTTCGTCGTTAAATCTTGCAAAGTGTAGCGTGCTTGGTGAAAAACTATTACACTCTGTTCTGGTTTATTATTGTAATAATAATGGTTATTAAGTATAGCGTGCTTGGAAAAAATGATTATGTTAGACTCTGGTTATTATTCTTATTATCATTATTTCATTATTAGATCTTGCATTGGAATATAATTGGAGAACTATTACTCAATGTGAATTCTTTTCAAAGATTATTTCTTGACAGTTAAGTGAAGATGGACCATGCGACAATTTTTCTTGTTTCGCTGATGTTTCTGTGGATATGGCACGACTTTCTGTTTCAACGCTTGGAGCGAAGAGGCGGCAAAATAATGATAATAACAAGCAAATGGGACGAATTTTCTCTCCCTCTAATTTGAGATGTTGCGCTTCAGGTTGGAACGGAGAGTAAAATTAATTCGAGTTTTGGTACGCGACAGATGGGACACGGTTCGAGTCGCACGGCGTCGTCCGGCAACATGCTCTCGGCGGAGGAGGTAACACTGGTAGAGAATCTCTTCAAGTCAATGTCGAGGAGTTCGGGTTCGATAAAGCGCGAGGACATATTCAAGCATTGGTCGAATCACTTGGATGAAGCGTTGCTCCAGTCGGTCGTGAGATTTCTCTGTTACGAGCCGGGCAAAAAGGTATCGGCCATAAACGGGGAGAATTTCGGGCGTTTGTACGTGTTTGCGATACGCGGCAGTGCCGAGGAACGCGCGAGTCTCGTGCTGAACGGTTGCACGGAGGAGCAGGAACAACGCACGGAAATTGGAACGGAAACGTTTCTCGCGTATGTCCAGGCGACGATAAACTCTTATTTGAGATTGCAGAAGAATTGCGCGAACGGTAATCACGGTAGTTGGAGCAGTATCGGCTGTACGGTGAACAAAAGGAGGATAGGAATGCGCTCGAGGAGCCTGTGCGAGGATTTGCTGAGACTGGGGGACACGCTCAGCGGCGAACAGCTGGAGAATTGGTTCGCCCAAGCGGGGACCTTCAAGAAAATCCAATCGCACGTATTTCAGTGCCTGTTCCTCGCGTCGCAAAAGAAAGGCGACAAAAACACGCTCGCGCGTATCAACGACTTGAATCTGCTGCCAGTTTGCAAGGGCCTCGAGAACATTCCCCACTTTCCGAGTATACTGGGCCTCGGTGACGTGCTCTTTCTCAATCTCAGCCTGCCACACGATCTGCGGGATGAGTGGCGATTCCTCTTCTCCAGCCAGGTACACGGGGAGTCCTTCTCCACGATGCTCGGACGCATATCGATGCAAGGCGCCACCATAATCATTGTACAGGACACGGACGGTCACGTGTTCGGCGCGTTTGCCTCGGACAGCTGGTCTCTAGGCCCAAACTTCTGCGGCAATCAGTCCTGCTTCCTCTTCAAACTCGAGCCCCAGATACTCACATTCAACGCGTCCACTTACAACAATCATTATCAGTACTTGAATCTTCATCAGCAAACGATGCCCAATGGATTGCTCGTTGGCGGCCAACTGAACTATCCCGGACTTTGGCTCGACGCGGAGTACGGCCACGGCAAGTCAAGCGTCTCCTGCACTACCTTTCAAAATTACGTTCAATTGAGCGGCGAGGAGAACTTCACCATCAAGCATCTCGAGGTTTGGGGAGTCGGCCCCCTACCGGAGAGTGACGAGGATGCCGATAGTCGCGACTCGAAGTCTTGCCTCGATCAGGATCCCGCCAACAAAGTCATGCTCGAACTCGTCGGCAGGAAAATGCACAGCGATGGACTTCGCGACAAACCCCCCGAATGAGCGCGACGCCGTTTCTCGCTCGCTCGCCTACTCGAAGAGCAACGCGACGATCCTCGTCGTTCGTACGCGGCGAGAGACCACAAGTGGTGGAGACTGCGCCTCGCACGTTATACCGACAAACCCTAATAACTATCTTCAACTACCAACTCAACTCGCCATCTTTCGGGGATTTTTCCCCTCCCCTGTTTTTCGTACACTTCGATACAGTATTTTACATGAGCGAGAGAGAGAGAGAGAGAAAGGAGAAGAGTGAGCGGCATCCGCGTGGAGAAGAAACTGCTTCTGACCTTTACGAATTCGGTCATTTGGCTGTCAGGTGTATTTCTAGTTGACGATACGACGAATGAACAGACTCTGAACAAACTTTTATTAGAGTATAAGAACAAATATATATATGAATAGTAGGATGACAACAACAAAAAACGACTATTTTCTTTTTCCTCAAATTCCCCGATTCAGTGGTTGAAGTGAGTATAAGATGCCTGGTAAGGATGCCCTTAAGGATGTTGAGTCCCTATGAAACATGTTAATGTTAATTGTTCAATTAATAGCTTCTTAATCGTCGTGAAATTTTTACACGTTCTCCTGAATACTTCATGTAAAAACATACAAAATTTTCCGAATTCTGTCATCATTACTTCAACCTTCTTAGGGGCTGAAATAAAAAAAGATAAGAAAATTCTGAAAATTTGGTATGTTTTTTTAAGAAGTATTTAAGAGGTCGTGTTAAAATTTCACGACGATTAGGAAGCACGTTATTAAAAAATTAACATTTTGTTAAGAACCATTTTTAAAAGAAAAAAAAAATTATCAATAAACTTCGTTTTGTTTCCGCTGCTTTCAGTATATTGTCGATATTACAAAATTGAGAGGTAAAAAAAACTTATTGCAAAGTTACATCAGTTTCCATAAGACAACATTTAATTTGTGAATGTTAATTGTTCAATAACGAGCTTCCTAATTGTCGTGAAATTTTTACACGGCCCCTGAAATACTTCATACAAATACGTACCAAATTTTCAGAATTTTATTATCATTTGCGATTGGGGACTCAACATCCTTAATATCAATATTTAGAGGTTTCTCGTCGCGGTTTTCTATTTCTCATGCTAATAACATGGAGAAAACTTTGCTTGCTACTTTTCGACCTTATAACTCGCCAACGGGTAAACGTACAACAATGCCTAGACATATTTTTGCGGGGAATTGAACGCCCTGCAAGAAGGTCTCTTATCGTTTTATGATAAATCGATTTTTCCAGAAGTTATTCAACGTCAAAGTTGAATTTATAGTACATTTCAAGACTTTCACTTTTCATTTCCTACAAAATTATGACGTTGAATAATTTTAAAATTCGATAGTTTAACCGTTAACGGCCTTACGAATTTATTTTTTTTTGGAGATAAGTCGCAATTTTCGTGTAATTGTTATACTAACCAAAAATATAAATGAAAAAACACAAATTTTTACAAAATTACTTTTTAAACATAAGAAATTTTTCGTTTTATTTGTAATTTATTCTGAAACAATACATTTCAAATTTTTTATACAAATGGAATGAAAAAAATTTCTCAATAACTTTTTCGTACTATAAATGAACAATAAAAAGTATCTTTATAAAAATTGGCATCTCGTGATCTATATTGATGGTTAATATAACAAGAACTTTCACGGAGATAGCAATTTTTTGCCAAAAAACGAATTTGCAAAACCGTCAAGTATTGAAGTATAACATTTTCAAATGATTTACTGCGTTTTATAATAAAATAAAATTATCTACGAAAAAGGTCCTATGACATTTTGTGGGAGGTCGGATAGTTTTGTCGTGAAGGTAAAAAAATCTCAAAATTTCCTAGGCCAAAGTAGGCCAAAATTATTTAAGGCCAAAGTCAACTTTGGCCTTGAATAACTTTCGAAAGAGTACATTTATCATAAACCAATAAGGAATCTTTTTTTATAAAGCATTCAATTCTACCATGTTAGCATGGCTAGTAGAAAATCGCTTTGGGGAACCTCTAAATATTAATACTAAATGTTCATACTTTAACAGGCGTCTTACTTCACCATACCAAAACTACTGAATAGAGGGGGGAAAAAGTTATCGATTTTATTCAATCACCCTCATAAATATATGTATACAGGGGGATGCACAACCATTAGGGTTCCCCTTCTGAGCATACGAGGCACGGAATCGCGAGCAAAACGCTTTTCTCGAAAATGTCGTGCGACGAAAATTGGCCGAAATATTCCATTTGAACAAGTGAATGGTTTTTTCAACGTAACTCTTTTATCATTTAAATACTGTTTATCATGTTGGGCCTTAGGCCACAGTAACGAGCATAAAATCGTGTGCGAATAAAACATTTTTTTCGTATGAAAAAGTGCTTCACTCATAACATTAATAATTCACATCTATTTAGTACGAATATCAAGCCGTTAGAATTTTTTTTTGTTTCGATGTACAAAATGGCCGATTACTCGAAACTTCTCGAAACAGCTTTTTTTCCAATTGGCCTGACAAATAACTTCAACAATTTTTACTCGATTTACTTGGAATTTAAAAGTTATCTTCCTAATTGCAAACTTTTCATTTTATGAGCAGCTTATGAGCAGTTCCAACGAAATATTTCACTGAAAATTCGTTTCTTAAGTTCAAATACCCGCAACTTTGGAATAAAACAATATTTTTTAAATTCCGTACGTACTTCTCTAACAAGGAACATCCCTCACGTGACACCCTTCGATTTTGTTGAAATTTCGATATGTTATAAAGCGACGAAAAGCAAGCGATACGTATTTTTTTTTATCGGCGAAAAAACGGTTTTAAGGGGTGAAACCACCCCTCGAAAAAAAGGCATCTCTAGGGTGGTTCACTCCTTAATTTTTTCTGTTTGCATTGTCACTGTAGTGGATTTTTCATTGCTTCGGATTAGAAGCATTTTCGTTTTTGTTTCATTAAAATCGGTGGACTCCTTGTGTGTGAAACTGCTATATTACCCCTAGAGATGCCTTTTTTCGAGGGGTGCTTTCACCCCTTTAAACCGTTTTTCCGGCGATAAAAAAAAATACGTATCGCTTACTTTTCGGTGCTTTACAACATATCCAAAATTCAACAATGTAGATTGACGAGAATATTTGTTTTTTGTTCTAGGTAAAAAATTGTGAATGCTGAACGTCACGCCGCGGAGTGTTTGAAAAAAAAAGATAACCTAAGAAAATATTAGCAATCGGCCATTTAGTACATCGAAAAAAAAAATATATATTTTCTAACAGCTTGATATTCGTACTAAATAGATGTGTAATTAAGGGCGGGGTAAAGTATTAAAAAAATTTTTTTTCATTTTTTAAATGAATGCATAATATATCAAGAATATTGTGTTACAATTTCAAGTCGATCGGAGTAAAATTGACGAAGTTATGAGTATTTGAGCGTCTATTGCTCCATGCCGGGTTTTATACCTGGGCGGCAATGAAGGTTCTTTCGCTTTGTTGGCCTTTATGGAAGAGATGCAAATCAGTACAGGGCCAAATTCTCACGAATGGGCCCGGCAAGTTGACGATTCGCGAATTAGTAGAGCAGAGGAGCAAGCGGCGCACGACAGTAAAGAAGAAAGAGTTTTGCGTGGACAAACGCAAAAAGATGCTCTCGATCATCTTGATGGAAGCCTTTTGCTCTACGGACCTGGCATCGACGACTTTGAGTGAGTATAAGAAAATTATCGAGTTTTATTTTGAATTTCTAAAAATTCAAAGATAATTGAAAAATCTGAAAAAATTCATACGTATTCGGAAAAATGAACGAATCACGAAAAAAATTGGGTTGCGGGGAAATTTGTTGACTAATTTTTTTTTTTCATCATTTTGTTAATAACATTTTGGAATTATTATTATGCAAAATTAATCTTTTGAGTACCTTTAATATGCATGAATTTTCTCAGATTTTTATGCAATCGAGAAGTGTTCTCAAACTTATGTGCAATGAGCGCTAAGCGATCAAACTCTTCTGCGTTTTTCAAACCGTTTTTCTGAGACTTGTCATATTTGAAGTCCGTGTGCACGATAACTCAAAATCTACTGGACCAATCGCTTTGAAATTTTGCACAGTACTTCTTCACATAATTCACCAGGTATTGTCGAGAGCTTTTTTGTTTTTTTAAATAATTACTAATTTTTCAACAACAAATTAGCCGATTTTTTTAGCGAAAATCGGGTTTTTGGCTCCCAAGTGCTACGAAAAATCGAAAAATCGAAAAAAAAAAAAATCCTCCCGTCATTACCTCGAGAAACATCTCCTTTAACAAATGCATTTTGATTTTTTTGTTTCAGATGATTCTGTTGCGAGTTATGGTGCACACCGCCAACCAACTTTCTTTCGAGGCGCCTCCGGGGTTTAATTTTCACTCGCTCAGTTTTGAATATTTTGCAATGCAAATTTAGGAGAATGTTGCTCAAATGTTACTTTATTATATGTAAATTTTTCAATAAACGAACACTATTCGTTACGCCAAAAAAAAATCTTAAAAACATGCCTTTTTTCGCCGAATTAACTTTACCCCGCCCTTAATTTTACGAGCGAATCACTTTTTCATACGAAAAAAAAAATGTTAAATTCGCACATGATTTTGTACCCGTTATCGTGGCCTAACGCCTTCGATACTGTGGGACAAAAATCGCGACAAAAATCAAGGAGAATCGCTCGCGTTATCGCCAATTCGTTTTCATCGTAGGAACATCCTATCCGAAACGGCCTGAATTTTTAACCGTACACAAGCTGCGCGCTTCTAGTCCGCCCGGACGTATTTTTCCCTTTTTTTTAACCACCGGTGAAGCGATCAACCGTGAAAAATGATTCGTCGTTGTTTTACGCGCGACCACGCACGTTCGCAAATTATTTGCCTCGTCGAAGACTCGCGGCGTTCCTCGAAAAATATCCGCCACGTCTCGCTCGTACGTTTTCGTCCGAACGACGCTCCGTACCGCGAATATTCTTCGCCGTGTGCCACACGAAGATTACGCGAGAATTGGAATAAAATATGTGAACGTTGAATCGTACTTGGATTCTCTTTTGGTACGAAACGTTTTCGCCATTCGGCCATGGACATTTGAAAAACGAATAAACATTTTAACGCTATTGAAGGATTGTCGAATTTAATATTTTTAACACGATTAAAAAGCGGAGGAAAATTCCTAAATTTGCTGGTTGGATTCTCGTATTTTGAACGTTCGCGAAAGAACGAAGAACGAAAAATTTTGGAAAAAAATCACCACATTCCTAAATTAATTTATTTTATCATTGGGTGGTGATGTAAAAAAAGCAGATAAAAGGCCCCAGCGTTTGACAGTTTTCCGAACGTGCGCCAGAGAATAAAAGAACGAACGATATAAATATACTTTGAAAAGTCTAGACAAAAAAAAGTCAAAGAAAAGAAAAATTATAGTAAAAACAAAATCCTCCCTCCTCCTTCACAAAAAAACTCTTTTCATCATCATCATCATCATCATCTACCGATTACGAAAATCTCCACTAATTTCCATTTAGCCTTCCATACGAATTTGCGAAATAATTGTGCAACGTCGATGGGGATAAAGGATACACGGAGAGAATTTTTAAGTATTTTTTACGGTGAAATCTCTAAAAAAAAAAATAAAAAAATTTGAAACCGGTGACAAATGTGCACATAGTCAAAAATTGACACTAGCTTTTAATATTTCGCTATCATTCATGTAAAAATTCAAGCAAGTAGCATAATTTTTTACATTTCTTTCAGTAAAAATTCTGACACATTCTCATGTAGAATTTTAACAATGGGCTGCCTAAAAAATTTCAAGTTTCTACAGTAAAAATAACCTGGACAAACTTGAAATTTCTAAAATCCCTAGCGAAAAATTAATTCCCCATGATTAAATAAATACTTTTTTCATCGGCGTTTCTGAACATTTGTGTTCTTGATTGCTACTTATTTTAGCATATCATCTTTCCGTACCATTGTAGACGTCCTTTATCGAAGTTTCTTTTCACGTTTCTTCGTTTTCTTGCGTAGAACTGCGTAGAACACGTTAGACTGCACGAGACCACGAGGCTTTCTTGGCCCATGCTTCGTACTATAATGCGCATGCGCGGTACCGCTGTTGCTAAGCAACGCGGGTCGGCGTCGTTCGTGCTCGTCATACTGCGTCATACACAAGCGCACTCTCACAGCTTGCGTTCACGTATGCGCACGCTCGCACACAGAGCTCACGCGTACGGTCAGGCGACCTAGCCCTAACTGATTTTACTATAAAGAACGTAAAATTCCGGTGGACGCACGGAAAATTTCGGCTTCCTTTTTTAAATTTTTATGGAAAACACGCAAATTTCTCAATGTTCCACTGAAATATTTCATTTATATTAGCACTTTTTTAACTTATTCTCGTAATCTTTACGTTTCATGAAATTTTACTATTAATTTCAGTAAAAATTCTGAAAAATATTTTAAATTTCTGTTACGCAAAAGTAAATTTTGATTCATTTCCATGAAAATTTATAATTTATTTCCTAAAAACCTGAAGAATTGCACATTTGTCACCGAGTTACTGTGATTTCACAGTAAAAATTACTTAAAAATTCTCTCCGTGTAGGGTAAAGTGGCGCCGTATGAGAGTGGTGTGTAACTTACCCGATGACGCAGATTGTAAGTGAGGACGAGATTCCGAGCGAACGAGTTGGCGAACGCCTGGTAAAAGTCTAGCACCTCGAGAAGCCTGTCGCGCTTTATCGTGTGAAGGTCGCAGTAGGTCAGGGCGCGAACGTTCGCGGCGCTCTGTCCGATCGCCGAGTCCTTCCAGAAGCTGTCACCGAAAACGTCGCCCTTGCCGAGTATCGCGACGACCTCGTCGTCCTGTATGACCTCCAGGCTACCGGTCACGATGAAGCACAACGAGTCTATCGACTCGCCGGTGTGATAGAGCAAATCTCCCGGCGCACTGTGAGACATGGTGAAGTGCATCGCCAGAGCCCTCAGACAACCGTCGGACGCCAGTCTACCGTCAGACAACACACGAAAAGAGATATTAACGTCTTTAACGACAGAACGATGCGGAAGAAGAACGCAAATGTTGTGTGTTGGCAATATGGGAGATTTCAGTAAATTACTCGTATGCTTTTAAGGATTTTCAGTTCCTTGTTATTATTGAATTAATTGTTCATTATTATTATTATTGAACATGTTATTTGTTATTATTATTATTGAACATGTTAATTGAATTAATTGTTCATTATTATTATTGAACATGTTATTTGTTGTTATTATTATTGAACATGTTAATTGGTCAATAAATAGCGTTGAACATGTTGTTTGTTATTATTATTATTGAACATGTTAACTGTTCAATAAATCGCTTCTTAATCGTCATGAAATTTTTACACGTCTTCCTCAATACTTCACGGTAAAACGTACCGAATTTTCCGAATTCTATCATCATTGATTCAACCTCCTCAGGGGTTGAAATAAAAAATAATAAGAAAATTGGGAAAATTTGGTATGTTTTTGTATGAAGTATTTAAGAGGTCGTGTTAAAATTTCACGACGATTAGGAAGCTCGTTATTAACAAATTAACATTTTGTTAAGAACAATTTTTAAAAGAAATAAAAAAAATGTATCAATAAACTTCGTTTTGTTTCCGTTGCTTTCAGTATATTGTAGATATTATAAAATTGAGAGGTCAAAAAAAAAACTTATTGCAAAGTTACATCAGTTTCCATAAAACAACATTTAATTTGTGAATGTTAATTGTTCAATAACGAGCTTCCTAATTGTCGTGAAATTTTGACACGACCTCTGAAATACTTCGTACAAAAGCGTACCAAATTTTCCGAATTTTATTATCATTTGCGATTGAGGACTCGACATCCTTAAGGATACAATGTGCTACTTTGGATTTACGCTGGTGAAGAACTGGTAAACGTCTAGTGGGCTAAGTGCTTGAAAACTAAAAAAAAAAAAAATACCTACAACTCGTGGGTTACTGTGATGCTGTTGCTGAAGCTTGCTACGCTGGACTAATGCTAGTCACAACTGGTAAGTTACGAAAATAGAGCTGGATCAATACTAGTAAAAACTGGTAATTTGCGAAGACACGGCGGCGGCTCTAAGATGCCACGTTGGACCAATGCTATTAATAAGTGGTAGGTTACTAGAACACTGCTGCGGCAACGTGCTAAGTTGAGCCAATGCTACCAACAGCTGGTAAGTTATTGTAACGCTGCAGCTGCGCTAGCTTGCTACGTTGAACCAAAGTTGGTGACAACTGGTAAGCTACTAAACCACTGCTCCTGCAATATGCCACGTTCAGATAATGGTAATAACAGCTGGCAAGTCACTAAAACGCTGCTGTGCCAGCTTTTCACGTTTGCAAAAGCTGCCAACAACTGGCAAGTCACTGAAATTTTGTCGCTACAGCTTGCTAGATTGAATCAGTGCTTGTACCAACTGTCAACCCGGGAAAAAATTTTCATATATGATTATGTATGATCATATATGATTTTATCATATATTATTATATATGAATGTTGTCCACATATAATCACATATGAATTTTGTCTATATACGAATATACGCATATGTTATTATATTTGTGTTTTTTATTTATTTATTTAATTTGAGATTTTGATGATTGTCCGTTGTTACATGTTGGTATATGTGTAGAAATATTCTCAGGTAGGTTGCATATAATTTTTTTTACGATTAGGAATAATATTTGTTTTAGGAAATGTAAAAATATGAGACGTAATGCAAGTATTTAGATACAGTGTCTTTTACTGCGGCCTTATTATTGGATCGATGCATAACTAAAATAATTAAAAATGATGAGAAATGAAAGTTAATTAGGAAAAGAAAAGAAAAGAAAAAATTAAAAAATGTGCCACGTTATCCGAGTTTTCAATTGTATATGCAAACGGTCAAATTTATTTTAAAAAGTCATGTAAATACAATTTGGTTATGTGCGAATCAACAACGATATTATTTGAATAAAATGACTGTGCTAAACTATAAAACTATGACTAGTGGTTTGTTTTTTTTTCAGATCCTTGAATACTTTTTATAGTTAATAACAATATTTTGTATGAAATTGATTTTGGTCTTAAGGGGTTACCCCCACTTGCGATTTTGAAAAAATCGATTTTTTTTATTGCATTTTTTTGAGGTATAAGTATCTGAGAATATGTCCTGAAAATGTCAAGTCGATCCGAACAAAATTGACTGAGATATGAGGGGTGAAAGAGAAGAATCCGTGAACTGAAGAACTGAAATTGAAACTTTAAACGCGTTTTTCTCAAAATGGAATTTCTGAAGTCGGTGACCAAGATTACTCGAACACTAATGAACCGATCTTCTTGAAATTTTGCAGGCTTATATCATACATAAAAATGTAGTCTTTAATCGTTCGATTTTTTTTTCGAAAAAAAAATGGCCGTTTTATACCCAAAAAACGGCCGTTTTTTTTCGTTAAAATCGAACCATTAACTTTGACTGTCCGCCATTTTGTGAAAAATGAATATTTTTTAAAATCCTTCGATTAAAGACTAGTTTATACTTATATTTGACTAAATCCATCCGCATTTTTTCTTCGATGATCCACTTCGCCGCAATGTTGGTCACCGCAAACCGTGTATATAAAAACATTATTTAATTGATGGCCATTTGCCACTGAACAATGTAATATTTTTCAATAAAAAAATTACTGAAAGTTCTTCAAGATGTGTTCTTTGAGATGGTATATTGATCGATTAAAAAAGTTTTGTAGTTTTCTTTAAAAAAATTCATGCCAAAAAGGCCTTTTTTTGCGCTTCAAGTGGGGGTAACGCCTTAATATTACGTATACAAAATTATATACGATTATATATGACTCTGTGCAGTTTAAATATCGACAAAATATGTGATCATACATATACATGTATGACCATGGATGCTGATGCATGAATATATATATATATATAATTATATACCATCGGATATGATAATATATAATATTTTAAGTATATTTTTATTTTTTATATATACGTATAGTATATATAAAAAATATAGCTTATAAAATATATAATATAATATAATATAAATAAAAAAATATACTTATAGTATATTTTATATTTACTTAAATATTATATTTAAGTATATATAATATTTTAAATAGTGGTGACTACATATGGTATATGATGATGTATTTTTATTTATGATTATATATATTCACATATAACATGAACCATACATAATTATATATCGACGAAATTCATATATAATGATGTATTATTATTATATACCATCGGATATGATAATATATAATATTTTAAGTATATTTTTATTTTTTATATATACTTATAGTATATATAAAAAATATAGCTTATAAAATATATAATATAATATAATATAATATAAATAAAAAAATATACTTATAGTATATTTTATATATACTTAAATATTATATTTAAGTATATATAATATTTTAAATAGTGGTGACTACATATGATATATGATGTATTTTTATATATGATTATATATATTCACATATAACATGAACCATACATAATTATATATCGACGAAATTCATATATAATGATGTATTATTATACATTTCTTCACACATGATATATGATTATTTATCATCATATCTAATTGATATATAATCATATATGCTTATTTATGGAAAAAAAATTTGCGGCAAGTTACTAAAATACCGTTACTTCAACGTGTTACATTGGTCTGATGCTAATAACGACTGGTAATCACCCAAAGCACTACTTTTGCAACACGCTGCGTTTGATAAATGGCAGTAACAACTGGTGAGTTACCAAAACGCAGCTACGTGGCTACGTGTGGGATCGCTACCAATGAGACGTTATCGAGAAAAGGCAGGCACGAAAATCCACGCGATCGAGCGATCCAGAAAACAGTGGCATAAAAACGGCGTCTACTCGACTTGGACGTACCTGAAGGCGGGATGCTCGTTGAAGACCTTGCGATTGAGATGGACGCATATGTCGGCCTTCATGTCTTTCGGGCAATAATTGAGCACTTTGTCGGTGTCGAGGCCTTTGGTCATCGCCCAAGTGCTCACAACGTAGTCCATAACTCTCTCGCTGAGGGCTTTCGGTACTTCGTGGAGTTTCATGAATTCCCTTACGTTGTTGAGCATGTCGTGATACTTGGCGGTCGCTGAGGTCATCTGTTGGATTATGGTCGTCACGTGGCCGAATATCGTCGCGTAAAGTAGAGCTGCGACGACGCAATACCCAAACGAGAAACCCAAGCAATTCCTTCTTCGATTACGAGGATCGGGTCTCGTTAAATTATCGAGAGTTTAGCGGAAAGTTCAGGCTGACTCGAAGCGCTCGCTTACCGGCTATTATCATCATGCAGATCGTAAATATTTTCTCGTTGTCGGTCTCCGCAGCGACGTTCCCGAATCCCACGGAGGTCATGCAGGTCATCGTGAAGTAAAGGGCCGTCACGTACATCGTTCGTCGGGACGGACCGGCGATTAGTTCCGGCACGGTGCTCGCGTTCGTCCACAAATAACTGTACGGCGACTGCGTCACGTTCGCCAACTTCCAAAGCCACGAGTACTGTACGCCGCTGTCCGCGTCCGACCTTCCTATCGAATACCTTCGAACGCACGTGTAACACGAAAGATTCGTCAAACGAGCGATACTACGTCACTTAGGCGCGATACCGCGCGCTCGCCCGAATATAAAGGACTCGCCGTTAAGAGGGAATGATACCTTATCGCGGTCGGTATGGTAGAACGATTATACACGGAGAGAATTAAATGTTAAAAATTACCGTGCGGTAACGGTAACCAGATGACAACCCTGAAACTTCGCTTATTATTGTTGGGTAGAACACAGATTTTCATGAAAATAAAATAAAATTTCTTCTTCAGATAGAAAATTTTACCAGATTTTCTAGTAAATTTCGATGTGTAACAAAATACGCAAAACTTAAATTTGAAAAATGTATAATATCAGCGAAATTTTACTGTGCATTTTATTATTTTATGCCTTTCAGAAATGTCTATAAAAAAGTATCGTCTTTATAAAAGTTATTTTAAGATTTATTATAAAATTTAATGAATGTTATAGGAAAATGTATTGTGCTCTCGGTAAAAATTATCGTGCGCGCTTGGTTAAAATTATCGTGCGGTACGGTACGGGAATTTCGAGGCACTGCATTGTAAAAATTCCCCTTCATTCCTTTCACTTGAGAATGGTATGGTGGTGGGGGTAAGTAGGGGAGCGCGATTTCTTTATGGCACGATGGGACTTGCCAAAAAAATTTCGTCTAAACTGCGTACATCGTCGGTTCAGTTTAGCCTGAAGCCTCAGTCGCATGCAGTGTCTCGTTGCGAGAAAGTGAAACGTAGCGATCGTGTTAAATGATGACGAAGTAATATGTGCGCAATTTAGTCACATCACTCGAGCCTACGATGGTACAAAATGTATTATAAATAAATGTTAGTATTAAACGAAAAATTAATTCTAATGATTTGATTTGTCTCCTTATCCGTTTGTTGAGTATACCAATTTATATGGAAGAAAAAAATGTTCCCAACAAAAACAAACAGCATTAATTTGTACCAATTTTTCAACAGTAAATAATATTCATTATTATTATTATGGTTATTGTTATTTCGGTTATTATTATGATTATTATAGCACCAGTTTTTGAAGAAAAAATACATTTTACTAAGGATTTCTTCAATCGAAGAATTTAAATTTTACCAGCCTAATAGGGAATTTTTCTTCCGAGGTTGACGCAGGTAAATTTTACTGTGCAGCACCGTAAAAATAACGTACGGCGCGGTTGGTAATTTTTAATCGACAGTAGGTAAATTTTCGAACATACATGCTAAATTTTACTGTCTCCAATTTTTACCCTTCTTGTATAGTAAAATTTGAACTACGTATTTGAAATTTTCTGTAACGTGAGTTAAAAAAAACCTGACGCATACGAATTATTATGTTTTTCTCACTTGTCACCACATTGAAATATATCACGGTAATTTTTACCGTGAAATTCACCACAAAAATTGACTTTTTAATTCTCTCCGTGTAGATTTCCACGAATCTCTGAAACGGCTCTTCAGATCCCGTCGAAACTTTGCCAAACGACGTCAAATAGATAGACGAACGGCTGTCTTCTCCTCAAATTTTCCGAATTTGAGAAAAAAAATGTAGATTGGGTTATCATAAGCCAATCTACATTCTTTTTCTCAAAATCAGAAAATTTGAGAAGAAGAGAGCCATTCGTCTATCTATTTGACGGCGTTTGGCAAAGTTTCGACCGGATCTGAAGAGCCGTTTCAGAGATTCGTAGGAATCTATAATCGTTCTACCATACCGACCGCGATAAGGTATCATTCCCTCTTAATACGCGGAGGCGATGATCGATCGAACGATCGATCGTTCGTTCAATGGAAGATCAACGAAGGATGGGACCACAGTCAATAAACAACATAAAATCTGCAATTACGAAGAAAAGTCAAAATTGTAAAAAAAAAATCACGTACTGATATTAACAATAACCATGAGAAAAAAATAGCAGCGATGATAGTTGTAATGAGAAATAAGAATACCAGAATACTTGTGGTAAAATTAATAATAATAATAATAAAGCAGTAGTAATAATAAAACAGTGAATAGTAAATAATAATAAATAAACATTATAAAAACTAATAACAATGAAGTTGTAATAAAAATAATGATTATAAAATTCAAAGAAGCAGTCAACACCGATATTAGGATAATAATAATATTACAATATTATTATAATTATTATAATAATATAATAATAATAATAATAATAATATTATTATTATATTATAATTAATAATATTAATATTAACTTTACTAATATAATTAATTCATAATAAATATATATTATTAATTATTAAAAAATTATTAAAATTAAAATTAAATTAATGAAAAAGTAAAATAAAAAAAATATATAAATTAATATATATTAATAATTTAATTATATATATATATATAATAAATAATAATAATGAAATTAATTAATAAACTTGATATTAATATTATATATTATTAGAACAATTATAATCGTATTATATAAAATAATAATAATATTATGAATATTATAATAATAGTAAAGTTATAATAAAAGAATATTATAAGTAATAATAATATTATAATATTATTATAATTATTATAATATAATAATAATAATAATAATAATATTATTATATTATTATAATTAATTCATAATAAATATATATTCTTAATTATTAAAAAGTTATTAAAATTAAAATTTAATTAATTAAAAAGTAAAATAAAAAAAAATATAAATTATTATATATATATATATATAATAAATAATAATAATGAAATTAATTAATAAATTAATGTTAATATTATTATTATTATTATTATATATTATATAAAATAATAATAATATTATGAATATTATAATAATAGTAACGATAATAATAATAAATAAATACAAAAAAAATAATAATAAAAATAGCAAGCATCACTATTATAATTAGAATAATAATAATATAATAGTAGTAATAATAAAACTGTAATGCTAATAATATGAACAATAATAGGTAGAGCCCGAGTGCAAAGAGGGATAAGCAAGAGAGAAGAGGTTCGACTTTCTTTCGCCTGTCGCCCATTTCTTCGGAAGCGCGAAAAGGTAAACATGCAACGGAACGTATCTACATCGGCCGCGCCGTGTGCGGCTATGTGTACCTATCGAAGCGTATCGTTCTATCGTACTTCGTCTCTAAGAGTTCTCTAAGGTATCCAAGCGGAGATCGGTAAAGACCCGTTTTTCCCCCCTCAAACTCAGCGTGGACCTTCGCCAAAAGAGAGAAACAAGAAAATCTCGAATATTTCCAACGTAATCACGATAAAGAATTATTTGCATAATAGAGTAGAAATATTGATAACTTGCAAATACCGATAAAAATAATTTGAACGATAAGCGGATCAACCGGTCGTTATTTTTGCCGATCTCCGTTGCCGATCTATGCAGCTAATGAAGAAAAATGTAAAATTGACGGGTCAACGGGTACCGGTGAACGGTCACCCATCCGAGTGTTGTTCCGGGTCAATGCTACTCGAGGGAATAAATCGTCCCTGCACCAGCAGCTTATTCTTCATGCTGTTTCTATAGGCGCGTGCAGCCTGCTGGAAAGCCATCCGGATGCGTCGGAGCGATGCATTTAAATCGGCGTTAAAAATAAAATGGGCCGAAGGATCTAGGATGTTTTGATATTTTTTTTGTTGTCTTTTTGCATTTGGCGATTAACGAATTCGAGCATATCCTTGTACGGGTTACCTTAGAGAACCGCTTGTGCGTGTGTATACATGTGGTCGTATGGTGAAATCACCTTAATGTGACGTACCAGATACAGGCCAGCCAGTGCGCGACCAGCATGTAGAAGCACAGCAGGAGGATGAGCATCGCCGCCCCGTACTCGAGATAACGATCGAGCTTTCGAACGACCCGTCCCAATCGTAAAAGCCTAACGACCTTTAGGGCCGAGAAAAGGCTACCTATACCGTCCTCGTCGTGATCGAACGCGTTGAACACGTCGTAGGGCAAACAACTCAATAAATCTATGATGAACCACGATTTCAGATAGTTCATTCTTATGACCTGCAAACAACGACGAGAAAAAATAATTCTTGGCCCTTTGGCTCGTTTCGATTACTTTTAATCATTGGGCATTGACTCAAGAGACAGCCGAACGACTCACTTCCGGTCATACAACACAAACGAATAAACCACTTGCCGTCCTCAAACCCAAACAAACCGAAACGAATTTGAGGATGTTGAGTCCGTATGAAAAATGTTAATGTCAATTGTTCAATAAATAGCTTCTTAATCGTCATGAAATTTTTACACGACCTCCTGAATACTTCATGAAAACATACCAAATTTTCCGAATTCTATCATCATTGCTTCAACCTCCTTCAGGGTTGAGATAAAAAATGATAAGAAAATTCGGCAAATCTCGTATGTTTTTGTGTGAAATATTTAAGGGCGGGGTAAAGTATTTAAATTTTTTTTAAATTTTTTCAATGAATGCATAATATATCAAGAATATTGTGTTAAAATTTCAAGTCGATCGGAGTAAAATTGACGAAGTTATGAGTATTTGAGCGTCTATTGCTCCATGCCGGGTTTTATACCTGGGCGGCAGCTGCGCGGCGCGCTATTGTATTTTTCAACCCCGAATAAATTTCTTGATAAACGGGCCTGTTCCGGTCCCGTTATGTATATTCGAGGCATGGTGTATATTAGCACTGTACTGATAGCAAATCAGTACAGGGCCAAGTTCTCACGAATGGGCCCGACAAGTTCACGATTTGCGAATTAGTAGAGCAGAGGAGCAAGCGGCGCACGACAGTAAAGAAGAAAGAGTTTTGCGTAGACAAACGCAAAAAGATGCTCTCGATCATCTTGATGGAAGCCTTTTGCTCTACGGACCTGGCATCGACGACTTTGAGTGAGTATAAGAAAATTATCGAGTTTTATTTTGAATTTCTAAAAATTCAAAGATAATTGAAAAATCTGAAAAAATTCATACGTATTCAGAAAAATGAACGGATCACGAAAAAAAATTGGGTTGCGGGGAAATTTGTTGACTAATTTTTTTTTTTCATCATTTTGTTAATAACATTTTGGAATTATTATTATGCAAAATTAATCTTTTGAGTACCTTTAATATGCATGAATTTTCTCAGATTTTTATGCGATCGAGAAGTGTTCTCAAACTTATGTGCAATGAGCGCTAAGCGACCAAACTCTTCTGCGTTTTTCAAACCGTTTTTCTGAGACTTGTCATATTTGAAGTCCGTGTGCACGATAACTCAACATCTACTGGACCAATCGCTTTGAAATTTTGCACAGTACTTCTTCACATAATTCACCAGGTATTGTCGAGAGCTTTTTTGTTTTTTTTTAATAATTACTCATTTTTCAACAACAAATTAGCCGACTTTTTTTAGCGAAAATCGGGTTTTTGGCTCCCAAGTGCTACCAAAAATCGAAAAATCGAAAAAAAAAAAATCCTCCCGCCATTACCTCGAGAAACATCTCCTTTAACAAATGCATTTTGATTTTTTTGTTTCAGATGATTCTGTTCCGAGTTATGGTGCACACCGCAAACCAACTTTTTTTCGAGGCGCCTCCGGGCTTTAATTTTCACTCGCTCAATTTTGAATATTTTGCAATGCAAATTTAGGAGAATGTTGTTCAGATGTTACTTTATTATATGTAAATTTTTCAATAAACGAACACTATTCGTTACGCCAAAAAAAATCTTAAAAACATGCCTTTTTTTCGCCGAATTAACTTTACCCCGCTCTTAAGAGGTCGTGTTGAAATTTCACGACGATTAATCGTTCAATAACGAGCTTCCTAATTGTCGTGAAATTTTTACACGACCTCTGAAATACTTCATACAAAAACATACGAAATTTTCCGAATTTTATCATCATTTGCGATTTGGGACTCAACATCCTTAAACTACCACAAACAAACTCAATCTTTCCCAAGCAAATTTAAACCACTCCGGTGAAATCCAAACAGTCGGATCACTATCGTTCCTCTAACCCAAACAGACCCAACCTCCCTCAAATAAACCCGAATAAAACCCAAACAACCTTGAGTAAACCCGTACGGAAGGATCATGTGCGTTCTACGATACGAGAACAAAAAAGGTGCCTAGATGAAAATTTCGCTCGTACCTTCGGATCGGAAACGACTTCGCCACCGGCGCCGACAAATGTTGTATGAAAATTGAGAACAATATCGATGAAGAATATGACGTCGACGATACTGTCGACAACGAGCAACGAGACGTCCTCGCTCGTCTTGTTCTTGAAGGCCACATTGTACGGAACCATTATCGCCGTATAAAATGTCAAACACAGAATTATCCAATCCCAAATCGCCTTGAACGCGCAGTAATGTAGGAGTATGTGCGGCGGCGTTTTCGGCGCTTCCTGGCGATACTGTGGCATCACGTCGCCACTGAGGGACATCATCTGACAAAATTCATACCGGTTCTCGATAAACGAGCGATAAATAATAAAAACAAGAAACTATAAGATACGGCCTCCGAGGCATTTTTTGCGTAACGTAGCAGAGTAAATAATTTTTCTTAATTATGTAAAAGTTACATATATTCATATTTAACGATAAATCCTTATAATATATATATATATATATATATCGGTAATGTTAAAAAAATATCTAAACTTTGAATATTATTGACATTTTTTCTAAACTTTATAGTTCGGCTAAAAATGAAGGTTCAGAGGAATTCGAACATATATGTATATGCATATGAGAAAAATAATGCAATTTGACATTTTTTGAATATTATTGACATTTTTTCTAAACTTTATAGTTCGGCTAAAAAAGAAGGTTCAGAGGAATTCGAACATATCTCGTATATATGCATATAAGAAAAATAATGCAATACTATGTTCATTATACGCGAAAGTAACTTGATCACATTTATTTTGATAAATATTCGAAATCTATTAGATCTGTATTTATCTCTAGGAAATCACTATTTTTGGAAAATTATTTTATTTTATCGAAATAAAAAAGAAACGAAGATTGATTTAAAAATTCGACTAAATTTATATAGTTTCTACGATAGCCGAATAATTTATATAATTTTATATTGTAGTCGAATTCTAATATCCGTCTTCCGTTTTTGTCTTTTTTGCTTCGATAAAATAAAATCATTTTTGAATAATATGATTTTCTTAGATTCAAATATATATTAAAGTATGTATTAAAGTGAAGCTCATGAAATGACTTACGCTTAATTGAAAAATAATGTTTCATTCTTTATATACGCGACTCCGAAAAATTAAAGGAACAAGAAATTTAAAAGATTTTTTAGTCTGTTTTGAAGCACGGTATCTGTGTGAAAAATGGTTGTATCGAGATGAAAAAAAAAGCATTTTGAAGCTTCGAGTTTCTAGCTTTGAGATCTTTTGGCAAAAAAGTATTGAGAGCTACGGTTATTGCGCAATCATAAGAAATAGCGCGAGACAAAAATCGTCCATGGTTCCATAAAATGATCTTTTATGTGGTTTTTCAGTAAATCTACCACTACTTTACAAATATTAATGGAAAGACTAAGGTTGCCAGGTTTGTTGAGTCCCTATGAAACATGTTAATGTTAATTGTTCAATAAATAGCTTCTTAATCGTCATGAAATTTTTACACGACCTCCTGAATACTTCATGTAAAAACATACCAAATTTTCAGAATTCTATCATCATTACTTCAACCTCCTTAAGGGTTGAAATAAAAAATGATAAGAAAATTCGGATAATTTGGTATGTTTTTGTATGAAGTATTTAAGAGGTCGTGTTAAAATTTCACGACCATTAGGAAGCTCGTTATTAAAAAATTAACAGTTTGTTAAGAACAATTTTTAAAAGAAATTTAAAAAAATTGATCAATAAACTTCGTTTTGTTTCCGTTGCTTTCAGTATATTGTAGATATTATAAAATTGAGAGGTCAAAAAAAAACTTATTGCCAAGTTACATCAGTTTCCATAAAACAACATTTAATTTGTGAATGTTAATTGTTCAATAACGAGCTTCCTAATTGTCGTGAAATTTTTACACGACCTCTGAAATACTTCATACAAAAACATACCAAATTTTCAGAATTTTATCATCATTTGCGATTTGGGACTCAACATCCTTAATGTACCCCCAATAGCCCTGTAAGCTTTCAAATCGATCCATCGAACCGGTTTTCTGGACCGATTGATCAAAGTTATACAAAACAATCCAAAGAATAAGCGTATTGTTCCTAAACATCGCGTAATCATCATCGAAATGATTGATGTTAAACGTGAAAACAAATTTTTTCTCACAAATCAATAAAACGCTCTTGTACGACATTTATTCAAGTTTTCAAAGCTGCCCTTCAATTTACTGTGCAATCGTTGGTTGCTGAGAGATCGATGATCAAAGACAGAAGGATCCTTTTTCATTCCATGTCGGATTTCTCAGCAAAAAATTGACGTAGAGAGACCAAAAACCCAAACAAATTGAAGCTTAATAACCAAGCCAACTGGCCTATGCGTTGATTTAGCTAAAAAGAAAATCCCTAGCCCGGGGACCGTTGAAAAAAAAAAACAAAAAAAATTGGAATATTTCTGTCTCGCGCTATTTCTTATGATTGCCTAATAAGCGCAGCTCACAAAGTTTTTTGGCCAAAAGATCTCAGTACTTGAAACTTGAACTTCCAAAATGCCTTTTTTCCATCTCGATACGACCATTTTTCACACAGATGAAGCGCTTCAAAAAACCCTCACAAAATTTCCGAAATTTTCTGTCCCTTTAATTTTTTGGACTTGCATATATAGATCCATGAATTGGTTCGCATTCCTATAAATCTTTGTTGCTTCCAAACAACAAAAATTATATTAAAATAATCAATTGAATTACATTTTTCCTGTTGCACACATTAAATTTATTTAAAAAAAAATCGAATTTGTTCCAATATCGGTTTTTCTTATTTTTCCTTTATTTGTAATCCACATGGAAGAATGAAAAAATAAAATGTCTCATTATTTCCAAATGACAAAACGTCGAATAACGGAGCGTGAACTCACGTGGGCCAGGTGGGACTGTTTCGCAGCCGTCGGCAAAGCTGTGTCCTTCAACGCTGGAAGATGCGAGCTGAATTGCGAGACGAGCACCGATCTCGATCGCGTCACCGATCTCGCGAGTTTCGCGAATTTCGAGAGACCGCCTTTGCTGTCGTCGGTCTCGATCGGCTGCTTCAGGGCAGTGATGTCCCTGAACGTAAGGAGAAACAGCACCACGAGATCCCGCTCGTTTTTTATCGGTGCTATTTGCAGTAGAAGCCATAGCGGTGTCTCTGCGTATAGACCCAAACGAAATAACGTTAACGAGAACCTTTCGTCGACGATGATCATTCGATCGGAAGGCAATTGAGTGCTGTGCGCTACTTGGTATAGGTGCTATTAAAATTCAAAGAGAAATCGACAGAAAGACTGATATATATATAAAGTAATATATATATATATATATATATATATATATATATATATATATATATATATATATATATATATATATATATATAAACGTAGGGTGGCAATTATAAGATTTCTCAAGGCGGGACACCACTGTGGCGGGTCAAAAAATCGATTTTTTTTGTATTCTCTCAAAGTATACATATTCAAGAATGTGTGAAAAAAAAATTAAATTAAAATATTGAAAATTGACAAAGTTACAGACGATTCAGTGAGAGCAGGTAGCACAACGATTTACGTATATCAGAACTTTCAATCGCGTTTTTCCCGAAACGACTCTTCTCGGCCTGGTCGGACATCATATCTTTAGCTATAATTGTCTAATTTTCAATTTAATAAAGCCATAATTTCTATAATTGCCGTAGCTATACGCTGCCGTTTTTTTTACTAAATATATAATAGTTTGTTTAAGGATGTTGAGTCCCTATGAAACATGTTAATGTTAATTGTTTAATAAATAGCTTCTTAATCGTCATGAAATTTTTACACGACCTCCTGAATACTTCATGTAAAAACATACCAAATTTTCAGAATTCTATCATCATTACTTCAACCTCCTTAAGGCTTGAAATAAAAAATGATAAGAAAATTCTGAAAATTTGGTATGTTTTTGTATGAAGTATTTAAGAGGTCGTGTTAAAATTTCACGACGATTAGGAAGCTCGTTATTAAAAAATTAACATTTTGTTAAGAACAATTTTTAAAAGGAATTGAAAAAAAATTTATCAATAAACTTCGTTTTGCTTCCGTTGCTTTCAGTATATTGTAGATATTATAAAATTGAGAGGTCAAAAAAAAAACTTAGTGCAAAGTTACATCAGTTTCCATAAAACAACATTTAAATTGTGAATGTTAATTGTTCAATAACGAGCTTCCTAATTGTCGTGAAATTTTTACACGACCTCTGAAATACTTCATACAAAAACATACCAAATTTTCAGAATTTTATCATCATTTGCGATTTGGGACCCAAGATCCTTAAGCCGTTGAATATACGTAAAAATTTCGCCAAAATTACATTTTTTTAGCTCCCGCGATATTGTGAAGAATGTTTTTTTTTCGAACAATTGCTACGTACGAGAATTACATTTATATGGATTATATTTGGTCGTTGGACTATATTTTTTATGCAGATGCTCTATTATAACTCGAAATAGTTGTGAATTTTTTATTTTCTCAAATAAAAATTTACTCGAAATAAGTTGAACGTGTGCTTAACAACCTACCGAATGTACCTTTTCTCCATCCCAAATAAATAGTGAGTGGACAAAACAAATCGGAAAACACGACCCATTTCGGCCCGTTACAGTAGCGTCCTCCCTTAAGGGTCTGGTTCGGAGATTTTTCGACCGACGAAATATAATATCTAATGGTTTTTTGAGGCTTCTTCGAAAAAAGTGAGCGTATTTTTGCGATAAGTAGTATGTGCCAGAAAAAAATTAGCATCCCGGATAAAAATTCAAACATCGATTTAGCGTTCAGCAGAATGAAAAGAATTAAGTACCGAATACAAAACACTCATCGAAACATTTAATAGGATTAAATAATATTTATTCAATTTAAAATGAATTTTTGATCATTCTTTCCCAATTACAGGATGCACAAAAAAGCCTTCCAGGAGTGTTTCGTGTTTGGAATCTAATCATCTTCATTCTGTTGTACTTAAACTGGAATATTGATTTTTTTTCCGGAATGCCTTATTTTTTCCGACAAATAATACTCATTACAAAAATAAGCTATATTTTTTTTCAACGCGGATTTTGACAACCATTGAAAAACATATTTTTCTCACTCGGAAGATCTCCGTGCAAGGCCCTTAAAAACCACATGGCCACGTCATTGTCACCTTTTACATATATTTGTATATATATAAGTGGAAATTTGTTTTAATCGATCTATCAAAACTACCAACCTCATTGAAATAAATTACTCTAAAAATCTAAAATTCAGTTTTGTTTCCAATTTACAGAGTGATATTTCCAAGCGTTCTAATAAAAATCGATTGTACAACATTGGGAGCAATGACGTCGTAGAGTATCACCAGCGAGGGTGTTGAATTGGTATAAGAATTTTTTTTTCCACTTCTCGTTTAATATTCTTACGATTCAAGAAATATTCTGTTCAATGGCGTCACTTTGATCCCAAAAATATTTATTTTCTTTCTTTCCTATTTCTTTCACGTTTTTCCTCTTCGTTCGAAAATCTCCTGAGTTTTTTTGGGTTTGTTCGGGTGGATCGTGAAAATCGCCATAAAAAAGAATATTTGAAAAATACGAGAAGACGTCATTTTTTTTTAAACGGTGATCTTTGTCTGTGCTTTCAAACTGCAAATGGCCGTTTTTTCACGAGCCATTAATTACGTATCGTGCACGTGTGTATCAAATGCATTCAATCGGCGATAATAATCAAAGCTCATCGTGATCGAGGGATGATCCGGATTAGATGCAACATGCATGCGTCGCGGCTGCGATCGAAACAGTGAGCGGGAAAAGAGCAGGTATTATCACTCCCCTACGTACGGGCATGTGCGAGCGGAATTAAGGGTCTGCGAAAGCTTGAAATTCCATAAGTATGATTTTTTATTGCGTACTTTTATAGCATAGGGTTTAAGGGAGCTTTCCAGTGTGAAATTTTCAAAAAATCGATTTTTTTTTTTTTGCTTTATCGAATAGTATACACTTCCGAATATTCCCTGAAATTTTCATGCCGAAATTCAGATTATTTCGGTTACTGTACAGCATTTCTTGGAAGAAGGCAACGGAGCGCTACAGCTACAGCGAAACTTTGAACGCGTTTTTCTCGAAACAGCATTTTTCAAAACGGTGTCCAACTTGGAGGGCAGAGTTTTAAAGCTATCGAGTTGAATTTTTTACACAATATTCTTAACGTCATTGTTTATCGTGCTATGGAAGCTTTTTTTTTTTTTGACATCTTCCTATTTTTTTGTAAAAAAACTGCCAAAAAAAATGCTAAAATCGATACTTTTTGTTCAAACCGGCGCCATTTTTGCAAAAAAAAAAAAAAAGCCTCCACAGCACGAAAGCCAATTATATACCGATCAATAATCTTTCTGTGTTTTTTGTTTCAGATCAAAATTGTGACCCCCAACGTGGACACCACATCCAAGTGCATTTTCTGCAACAATTGTTTCATCATTTTTATAGATATTAATTAATAAATAAATCGATCTTTAAAAAATTGTTTTGTATTCTTCAATACCCAATTAATATACAAAAAAAAACCAAAACGATTAGATTATTTTTTCTTTAAAAAAAAAAATCGCGAAAAACAGCGATTTTTCGGGCTGTCACACTGGAAAGCTTCCTTAAACTTTAGATGCGGACAGACGTTGAAAAAATTCCAAAAATTAAGTGATTTGGGACAATTTTTGGAAAGGATCGCCCACTGCGCTACAGCGAACCACCCATCTGCGATCGACCCTTTTTTGTTTTGCCTTATTCTCAAAGAGTATGTTTTATAAAAGGCCATAAGTCGTATCTCAAAATCTATTCGTCTGATTGACTTTACATTCGGACAGAGCATTATATGTAACATTTTTTATCCTATGATCGAATTTTTTTTTTTCATATACAAGTTGCCAGAAGCTTTGGATGATTCTAGCCCTTTCGGCCATGCACCAACGGCGGCACTTTCTTTACACAATAATAAGGACATTGTTTATAAATATTTTTCAATGAAAAAAAAAATCAAACTTGGCACGCCTATGTATCCTCAGTCTCCCGGTTTTTTAGGCCACAAGCTCATGCAAGACGCGTTAAGAGAAATAAGATAAAAAATGTGTGCACAGTATATCGCGCATATTGGCTTCTTAGCACGATACTACAAATTCCTTCGATAAGAGATATTTCGAAAGAGATATTGACGATCATTCATGAATCATTTTCGTATCAACGCTTAGCCTCTCTACGTTACAATTGGGCGTTGTCGCGATAAGCCGAGAGTGCGATGGGATATGCTCCCTACGATCATCGCATTGTTCCAATCGAAAATAATGGTAACATTATCAACGCTACTTTGCGTACTCATCGAATCCGTGTAATTCGTTAAACGGACACGGTAATCGGATGCCGGAGACCGGAAGCTGGTAAATTACGATAGAACAATGTGGAAAAAAATCAATGACGAACAACGATGAGAACATTTCGGAACGGATTTTTTTTTCACTATATAGATGACTTTTAATGAATAAAATTATTCCTTTTTCACTATCATTCAACTAATTATCCAGCAAATTAATTAACTTGGAAATAAGTATAGAATAAATAATACTTAATAGTGAATACATATATACATATATATATATATATATATAAATAAGTAAATAAATGAATACATAAATAAGTAAATTTATATATATGTATATATATATATACCTTTAGGATCTGAGCTCTTATGTGTACGATGGTATTTGCATAAGAAAAATTTATATTTACATATTGGTGTATGTGTGTGCCGAGAAGGAGACAGAGGGAGCAATAAAATAGAGTTGCAGAAGTAAAAAATGGTTACTTTCGCTACGCTCTATACAAGTTCCAGGCTGGAAGATCAAGAGCTGGCAGGGAAGAGGGTCTGCCGAGAGAGGGTGGTAGGAGGGGAAGACTACAAAAGCGATGTTTCGGCCCAGAATTTAAGAGAGTGGCTTCCTGACGTGAATTTTCTCGACCAATTACCCAACTGTGAGGCTTCTGTGTACATACGTTCATACGTTATATGTATATATATATTTAGGGCAATTGCATATGAATATCTTCACAAAGGTGAAGACATCTATTTATATCTAAGAAAACGATGTTATTTGACAATTCTTTTTTTTTATCGAATAAAAAAAGGAGCAAAGATAAGAATCAGGCTATTATAATTTGAAAAATATAATAATTAATAGTAATTTATAATAATTAATAATATTAATTAAGAAATATAATTCCTTAATTAATAATAATTAAGGAATAGTATTCAGTTGATGGGCAATTACATCTACTATCATAATAATAAATGATAGAATAATAATTCGAATAATGGAATACTCATATGAGATTTTGACTGTCATAATCCCAATTCTTATATCCATCATTTTGTCTTTTTTCGCATATCCGAATCGTTTTCTCCCATACAAATGTATTTTCAATGTATTTCCACATATATGGTATCAATCTAATTAATTTACTTCCGCTTATTTTTTCAATAACGTTGCATCAAAAAATTTATACAGTGGGTAAAAAATGTCGTCTTTTTCATATTATCCTGCGAAGAAAAATTAAATGCTTTATTAAGTTTCTGTGTTCGATAGCTTATCCTAAATATTCATGGTGTCTGTTTACACAAATCTTAGGAAAACACAAACAAACGAATAAAGCCAAATTAACAACAGTTTCGTGTGAGATATACAAATATTTTTTTTTACCCACTGTATATACACGATACTTCAATGAATTGGTTCGAATTCCTGTGAATTGTTTTTCTAACAGTCAAAACGGAATAAAAATCATTAAACGATATTCAAAGTGCATTTTTCCGTTATACATAACCATTGAATGTATATAAAAACGAATTTGGTCCATACGCAAAGCCACACACACAATATATATATATATATATATATATATATATATATATATATATATATATATATATAATACTCCAGGGATAATAAGTACATTCGTGAGGTATAGAATGTATGTATGTATGTGTGTATATATATAATAGTCAAACTCGTACCTGACTTGGTTTCTTATATAGATTCGTATACGTGTACGTGGGTATATACCCATATATGGTTTAATAGCCCGTGGCAGTCGCAATCCGGCACGTTTAAATGTTTAATAAACCTTTCCTCGGCGGGAAGCCTTAATTAAAGCGACTTTGGGCCAAGTTCGAGCGAGAAAAGTCAAAAGATGGAAAAAACGGCAGAGAGGGGCAAGGGGGGAGGGAGAGTTGGAGTAAAATTGCAAGAAAGCTCGGGGAGTCAGTACCGCAACGGAACATACACTTTTTGCTGTGAAACGTCAATCTTCGCTGTACAAGCGTAACAAGATTAAAAAACAACCTGACCGTGCGGATAAAGGGGCGAGAGGGAGAGAGGGGTAGTTGGAGAGATCCTATGAATAATTGAGACCTCGGTTTAATTCGGCAAACTGGCGCGGTCTCTGACCATTCCGCCCTCAATGTTGTTTCGTATAAGTGACGCGGAAAATTACTGTTTGGGGTTGTCAAACGTACACAACCGGAAGTATTACTTGTTATATACTCGAAGCTTATATATATATATAGATATAGATATATATATATATATATATATATATATATATATATATATATATATATATATATATATATATATATATATATATATATATATATATATACTTGGTGTCCTGTTATGAATAGGACAACATCCTGCAACTGTCGATAGGTCAGAGCATGCCCTACTATATGCTGGAATTTCAGTTTAGCTAAATTTCTACGGTTTTCGAGATAAAAATCGTTTGCTTTTCATTTTTCGCATGTCATTTCTACAAATGATAATTTTTTTTGACACGGTTTTTTGAAAAAATATCCTTGGTTATTTGTTTGTTTAAAAAAGTCTTGTTCTGAACCTCAAAAGTTAAGGAAACTATGAAAAAAGATCTTATGCAGAATTTTCATACAAGCCAATTCGAATATCTGGCTTTGATAGCTTGCGGTGTAGGAAAAATGTACTACGCGCATCGTGCCAAATGTTAAAAAAGTTGCTTAGTTATTGTCGACTCGTATCATTTGTATAAATGGCCTGCGAAAAAGCAGATGATTTTTTTTTATAACACAAAGCCCAAAATCTTGAAAATCGTAGGACTTTTACTAAACTGAAATTCCGGCATATAGCAGGATCTGACCTATCGACAGTTGCAGGATCATCCATTCATAACAGTGCACCCTGTGTATGAAGAGAGATGCACATTTGTGCATCTTCTTTCGCGTCCTATGGGCTCCTTTTAATCGCTCATTCAAGTTTATTGTGCTTTCTCTATCGAACCAAATCCACATATTTTTTTCACAATACTAATTCTTATTTTATTTGTTGTTTTTGTCTGACAGTTTTTAGAAGAGATTCGATAGAAGTTAATCACTCGAAAACACACATGAACATTGTGTGCACTTTCTCTATCGGGTTCTGAATATGTACGTGGTATTTTTTTATATTAATTCTCAAAAATGACGGAGGCATGGCACGGTTTTTGAAACTGCATTCTCAAAACCGCCGTGACGTATAGGTAAAACAGTAATCAACCGATTCCGATGAAAATTCGTATCAACCTTTCTAACCTCATTGTCTAAATCGCGACTGTAAATGTTTTTGAAAATTAAAAGAAAAGTATTTGTTTAGTGCAAAATGTAGCCATCATTTTCGCAAAATTCAATTTTTTTGTTCCAAAGCGAACGATTTGATCGATTTTCAACATTTCTCACATCTCCGTGTACGAGTGCAAATGAATGAAAGATCTTCGTTGGCTTTTTTTCACATTAATCCCGCCGAGGCTGCGTGTCACGCCATCTGACAACATCTGCCGCAACCCATTTAGAAAATCGTGCCATACCTCTGCCATTTAAAAAAATCGATAAAAAAAAATACCACGCAACAGCCAGAAGTAGTAACAAAACATACGCCAAGTCTCGAAAATGGCAAAAAAGTTTCTCCGCTAAAAAAAAATTATGAAAATCAGCAATTATTTTCGCGCCCAAAGGTCGCCTAAATCTCCCCCTACAACTTTTATCGTACACGGAGAGAATTAAAAAGTAATTTTTGTGGTGAATTTCACGGTAAAAATTACCGTGATATATTTCAATGTGGTAACAAGTGAGAAAAACATAATAATTCGTATGCGTCAAGTTTTTTTTAACTCACGTTACAGAAAATTTCAAATACGTAGTTCAAATTTTACTATACAAGAAGGGTAAAAATTGGAGACAGTAAAATTTAGCATGTATGTTCGAAAATTTACCTACTGTCGGTTAAAAATTACCAACCGCGCCGTACGTTATTTTTACGGTGCTGCACAGTAAAATTTACCTGCGTCAACCTCGGAAGAAAAATTCCCTATAAGGCTGGTAAAATTTAAATTCTTCGATTGAAGAAATCCTTAGTAAAATGTATTTTTTCTTCAAAAACTGGTGCTATAATAATCATAATAATAACCGAAATAACAATAACCATAATAATAATAATGAATATTATTTACTATTGAAAAATTGGTAGAAATTAATGCTGTTTGTTTTTTGTTGGGAACATTTTTTTCTTCCATATAAATTGGTATACTCAACAAACGGATAAGGAGACAAATCAAATCATTAGAATTTATTTTTCGTTTAATACTAACATTTATTTATAATACATTTTGTACCATCGTAGGCTCGAGTGATGTGACTAATTTGCGCACATATTACTTCGTCATCATTTAACACGATCGCTACGTTTCACTTTCTCGCAACGAGACACTGCATGCGACTGAGGCTTCAGGCTAAACTGAACCGGCGATGTACGCAGTTTAGACGAAATTTTTTTGGCAAGTCCCATCGTGCCATAAAGAAATCGCGCTCCCCTACTTACCCCCACCACCATACCATTCTCAAGTGAAAGGAATGAAGGGGAATTTTTACAATGCAGTGCCTCAAAATTCCCGTACCGTACCGCACGATAATTTTAACCAAGCGCGCACGATAATTTTTACCGAGAGCACAATACATTTTCCTATAACATTCATTAAATTTCATAATAAATCTTAAAATAACTTTTATAAAGACGATACTTTTTTATAGACATTTCTGAAAGGCATAAAATACTAAAATGCATAGTAAAATTTCGCTGATATTATATATTTTTCAAATTTAAGTTTTGCGTATTTTGTTACACATCGAAATTTACTAGAAAATCTGGTAAAATTTTCTATCTGAAGAAGAAATTTTATTTTATTTTCGTGAAAATCTGTGTTCTACCCAACAATAATAAGCGAAGTTTCAGGGTTGTCATCTGGTTACCGTTACTGCACGGTAATTTTTAACATTTAATTCTCTCCGTGTACGATTTATCGAATATGTTGAAATTCAGATTGAAAATGGCCCCTGCAGGTGTCGCGTGAAAAACGGGGAAATAGAAAAGTATCGAAGAAAAGTGGATAGAAGCGCGAAGGGGTTGTTTCGTCATTGCATGATCCCCTCAATTTCGCCCATATGCACATACGATATTTCGCTATCGAACGATTTTTGTAGACGTGCATGACGTATGCCGTGTTATACGCGAGATGGAGACGATGATGAGATATCGGGGTCACCCGGTAAGGGATATTTTTATATTCCGACGGCGCGCGCGTCCGCACCGCGTTCGTGAACGAGACGACGACGACGACGAGAGTTCGAGACTTTCGCCAAGAGCGCGAGCTTCGCGGACAGGTCTTGAAAAATCGAGGTCAATCCGCGAAGGGCTCTCGCATATAATTCTTATTCCTTTTCTTACTTTGGCCTCTTCTTCTTTCACGCGTTTCATTCCCTTTTCGGTTCTTTTCTCTTTTTCTTCTTTTTTTTCCCCGAGTCACGAGCAAAAGGGGTGTACGTGCGATCTAACGAGACTCGCGCGACAATCACGAGAATGCGAAATCGACGTCAACGTTTCTCACACACGACAATAATTTGGGGGAAAATAATCGATATTTTTGTACTATCATTAATATTACTATTAATTTATATTACTATTTACTATTGATACGGTTGTTGCTTGTACTATCATTAATATTACTATTATCATCGTGATCAATATAATCATTATTATTGTAACGATGATGATAATATTATTTTCAATATTATAATAATAACATAATTATTATAATTATGGCGACAATATTACTATTATTATTATTATCATTGTATTGATAACATGATTATGATTAGTAATATCGTTATTACAATATTAATAATATCAATATTAATATTAATAATAAGTATAACTATGATTTATAAACATAACTGTCGTTAATGTTATTATAATAATATTGTAAACCGTTATGACAATATCATTATTATTGTTGTTGTCGGTGTTGGTTTTTCCACTGTTTTGTTATTATTGCGATTAATTCCATTGTAATTATTTTACTATTACTTCGCTGTTATTGGTGTTACGAATAAAATAGTTGTTAAGGATGTTGAGTCCCAAATCGCAAATGATGATAAAATTCTGAAAATTTGGCATGTTTTTGTATGAAGTATTTCAGAGGTCGTGTGAAAATTTCACGACAATTAGGAAGCTCGTTATTGAACAATTAACGTTCACAAATTAAATGTTGTTTTATGGAAACTGATGTAACTTTGCGATAAGTTTTTTTTTTGACCTCTCAATTTTATAATATCTAGAATATACTGAAAGCAACGGAAACAAAACGAAGTTTATTGATACATTTTTTTTAATTTCTTTTAAAAATTGTTCTTAACAAAATGTTAATTTTTTAATAACGGGCTTCCTAATCGTCGTGAAATTTTAACACGACCTCTTAAATACTTCATACAAAAACATCCCAAATTTTCCGAATTTTCTTATCATTTTTTATTTCAACCCTTAAGGAGGTTGAAGCAATGATGATAGAATTCGGAAAATTTGGTATGCTGTTACATGAAGTTTTCAGGAGGTCGTGTAAAAATTTCATGACGATTAAGAAGCTATTTATTGAATAATTAACATTAATATGTTTCATAGGGACTCAACATCCTTAAGTGTCAGTGGTAGGGAGACATTATTATTAATTATATAGAGAGATGGGTAGAGCGAGAGAAAGTGAGTGGAAGTGTGAAAGAATAAGAGAGCGAGAGAGACAAAGAGAGATATATCCGTTTGCTATGGAAAATTTGTTTTTTCAGGCTCACTTACAGTGCGTCACGAACGTTCTTTTTTTGCGTGATTTTTGTGCTTTCATTTCATTGAGTACTCGTGATAGGACATACCTCGTGGGGTACCTTTAAACAGAATTATTACCTCAATTATTCCGGTGTACGCCGACGAGAAAGGGACGCGGGCGGGGCTGAGGGGGCGGGTGGGAGTATGTTTTTTTAGTTGACAATTAAATTCCTTTCAAACGTCAAAACAGGTCTATTGAAGTCCGGAACAAAGTTCGGCGTTATCGGTAGTATATGGCGCGGGCTTATAGCGAATCGCGAGGCGGTTTTAAGGGAGCTTTCCAGTGTGAAATTTTCAAAAAATCGATTTTTTTTTGCTTTATCGAATAGTATACACTCTTCCGAATATTCCCTGAAATTTTCATGCCGAAATTCAGATTATTTCGGTTACTGTACAGCATTTCTTGGAAGAAGGCAACGGAGCGCTACAGCTACAGCGAAACTTTGAACGCGTTTTTCTCGAAACAGCATTTTTCAAAACGGTGTCCAACTTGGAGGGCAGAGTTTTAAAGCTATCGAGTTGAATTTTTTACACAATATTCTTAACGTCATTGTTTATCGTGCTATGGAAGCTTTTTTTTTTTTGACATCTTCCTATTTTTTTGTAAAAAAAACTGCCAAAAAAATGCTAAAATCGATACTTTTTGTTCAAACCGGCGGCATTTTTGCAAAAAAAAAAAAAAAAAGCCTCCATAGCACGAAAGCCAATTATATACCGATCAATAATCTTTTTGTGTGTTTTGTTTCAGATCAAAATTGTGACCCCCAACGTGGACACCACATCCAAGTGCATTTTCTGCAACAATTGTTTCATCATTTTTATAGATATTAATTAATAAATAAATCGATCTTTAAAAAATTGTTTTGTATTCTTCAATACCCAATTAATATACAAAAAAAAAACCAGACCGATTAGATTATTTTTTCTTTAAAAAAAAAAATCGCGAAAAACAGCGATTTTTCGGGCTGTCACACTGGAAAGCTTCCTTAACGAATGTTAATGTGAATTAATGTTCATCTATGTAGTCAGAGAGAGGGAGAGAGAGAGAGAGAGAGGCAGGCGATAATGAGAAGAATTAATGTCAATCTGCGATATCGAACTTTCGAAAAGGCAATGAACGAATAAATTGCTTGTGACAGCGAAGCTTCAGGGTACGAGTAATTGCGATATGTATTTCTTGTAAATATATTTTTTCCCCGTGAATGTAATTTTTTTTAATTATTATTTTTTAGAGGCTGCTCTGACCACGGATGTACAGCTGCATGATTGACCGATGTGCGGTCGTGTTTAATGACATTTCGTAGACAGGAGACCGAGACGGTGAGACACAGAGGGAAAGAGAAGGAAGGGGGGATGTTTTAGCAACGTGTTATTTTGCTTATCCGAGAGCGAGGGCAAATTATATTTTGCTTTGAGATCGCACACCACGAGGCTTTTCTTATTTGCTCATGCGAGTAACACACATCGACAGCAGCAACGTTTTGTTTCTTTTTTTTTCGTTAATATATTTTTTCTCTCTGTAGGATATTTCTACCATTTTCCGAGAAAACTTGACTTGTCGCGTAGCCTGTGTGGCATTTATGGCAGGGAAAAAAAATGTTCCGCTGTGCTTATTGTTAGTTTGAAGAACAAGCGGGAAAAAATTGGTAGAATTATACATTTTATTCACATTCAATTTCGAGTGTCACGAGGGTACAGGTAGTATTTTAATTACAAGCCCAAACAAATTCCGCGCAAGTTTATTTTGAATTTTTATTTAATTTGAGTAAATCTTTCGAAAATGAAATAGAATTGGAAAATATTTAAAAAATCGCGATCAGTCAACTTTCCTCGATTGCAGTGCTAAATTCACAATTACACAGAAATATTCGAGCTATTTTACGACGAAACTTATGCTCGTACGTCTTGGGAGTCGAAGAATGAGGCGGATTTGCACAAGTAAGGAAATATATATATATATATATATATTTGTTATTTTTTATTTCTCTCTTACGAACTTCGTGACTAGGCATGGTAGTACAAAGAGGGGGGAAAAACCAATGCCTTCGTAAAAGTGTGGTATTCTCCGGGCTTTTAATCGCGACTCGTTGACCGCAAGCTCACGCGAATCGTGGTTGCCTTGTTTTTTTTTCTTTTGCCTCTCTGAATCAAAACCAGCGAGCCTCGTAACGTCGCTGATTCCAATCGACCTTAAAATACGTGCCGACCAACTCGCTCGCTCGCTCGAGATCATCGTTGCAGATATAAAGAGAGAGAGAGAAAGCATACAAAAGCTCGCGTGAAAATAACTCTCTGCCGTATAAAGCTGGTTGTCCTAATAATTAAAAAAAAGTCACCTCCACAGTCGCAAGTCGTTGAATCACTTTTATGAATCATGATTTTTTAAACGGCATTCCAGTAATTTTTTTCTTTGCTTTAGGGTAGTTAAAATTCTTCGAATATGAGCTCAGTTGCACCACTTCATTGCTCGTGCAATTTATTCGAAGGGGTGGAACAATGAACGAGGAATTTTGAGAAAATACAAGTACGAAATGTTATGATATTATATTTTACTGGAGGAGCTGTTTTTCTCATATTATATATTATAATGTTTTATATTAAAGCATTGTAAAATGAATTATGAAAGATTATATATATATATATTTAATATTTCTACATATAAGGTTGCCATGTGTTTTGTCACGGTCTTGCGCCAAGATTTTGTCGCCGAAAATAATATTACTTTTAATAGTTTGTCAAATACTTTGTTAAAAAAAATATAGCATATTTTTGTAACGAGTAGTATCGGCCAGAAAAAATGAAGCTCCTGAAAAAAAAACAAAACTCTATTTTGAGCGCCACAGAATGAAGATGTTAAAATTCCGAATACGAAACACTCCTGAAAAACATTGTCATTCTAAAGTCTACGAATGGAATTGAATGCTATTAAAAAAGTTTTTTAGGAGTGTTTCGCATTCAAAATTTAATTAACCTCATTCTGCTTAACGCGAAATGGACTTTCGCGAACTTTTAGCGCTTTGAGAATATTTTTCTCTTATAATTCATATTATAATGTTTTATATTATATTGTCACAAAATGAATTATGAAATATTACATTTGTATAATAAAAACAACAATAATAGTGATGATAATAATAAGAAAAAATAGAATCCTATTAAAAAATACGAGCTTTTGCGCTTCCTTGCTCCGTTTCTCTTGACGAATCTTAAGGGAGCTTTCCAGTGTGAAATTTTCAAAAGATCGATTTTTTTTTTTTTGCCTTATCGAATAGTATACACTCTTCCGAATATTCCCTGAAATTTTCATGCCGAAATTCAGATTATTTCGGTTACTGTACAGCATTTCTTGGAAGAAGGCAACGGAGCGCTACAGCTACAGCGAAACTTTGAACGCGTTTTTCTCGAAACAGCATTTTTCAAAACGGTGTCCAACTTGGAGGGCAGAGTTTTAAAGCTATCGAGTTGAATTTTTTACACAATATTCTTAACGTCATTGTTTATCGTGCTATGGAAGCTTTTTTTTTTTTTGACATCTTCCTATTTTTTTGTAAAAAAAACTGCCAAAAAAAATGCTAAAATCGATACTTTTTGTTCAAACCGGCGCCATTTTTGCAAAAAAAAAAAAAAAAGCCTCCATAGCACGAAAGCCAATTATATACCGATCAATAATCTTTTTGTGTTTTTTGTTTCAGATCAAAATTGTGACCCCCAACGTGGACACCACATCCAAGTGCATTTTCTGCAACAATTGTTTCATCATTTTTATAGATATTAATTAATAAATAAATCGATCTTTAAAAAATTGTTTTGTATTCTTCAATACCCAATTAATATACAAAAAAAAAACCAGACCGATTAGATTATTTTTTCTTTAAAAAAAAAAATCGCGAAAAACAGCGATTTTTCGGGCTGTCACACTGGAAAGCTTCCTTAAGCTTTTTTACAACTATCACATTAACGAAAATATTGGTAAGTTTATTGAGCTACTTGGCATATTTTTCGCACGTGTTTATAGAGCAATGTTGTGTAAATATTCTTAGGGTTAGAGAGCATATATCTGCGTGGATGACGAGAGAGCGAGAAGGACAGAAAAACGAATTTCGATCGACTCCCAGTACGTCGACGTAGGCACGAATCCCCAGGGATATTAGTTCCTGGCACGTGTGCAAACACAAACGTTCCGTCAAGTGCGAGCTTCTTGAACACTTAAAGCGCCAACAAAAAAAAAACGAATGGTCAAACTTGCGAAGAAGAGGAAAAAGAAGACTCACTGTTCTTCTTGTAGAGCAAAATCTCGAACTGGTCGTGTATCTGTCCCTCCAGGCACTCCTCGATCCTCGCGATCGTTTCCTTGTCCGTCAGCTCGCCGTACATGAATCCGCATCGGCATGACTTTTGCATCACCTGAAAAAGGAAAAAAAAAACCTCTCGATATATGGAGGAACGATATGAAAAGCTGATATTATTTATTTTAAAAAAGTGGCTATTATAATCATGTCTGGGTTTTTATTTACGTAATGAAAAGTTGCCATTTAATATTGTTATTTATTTAATAAATAGTTGCTTTTATAATAATTATTTTTTTATCCGACAAAATGCCACTGTTATAGAAAAAAATAATGTGAATTTGAAAAAAAAAGCTGCTTCGATATGAACAATTTTTAATTAACGAAACACCGGCTCGATCGACAAAAGATATTAATTGATCAGTTGGAGTAATAGGAAACATTTTAATGATATTTTAATGAAAAAATAAACCAATTCGATATATGCACGCGAATATATTCTGCCAATGAATAATTTTATTCCGGCAATGCGGATGTGGAACTCGGTTACATTTTCATTATACGATGTTATTTATCGATAATTGACGTAGAATCGTAAGAGAAGCAATTTTATTTTATTTCATATCCGCACGATCGACCGCTCGATAAAATCGTTTCAGAAATTCTCAACGATGCATTCTCGTAATGCTGTTGAGTTTGACATTTCGATCATACGATTTTTGTTGTTAGTTCCATAGCAACACATAGGGTCTTAACTTTGATTTGCAACAAAGATTTTGTAAATATTCCTAAAATTGAGAGTGTCATGACGGTCTATGGCGAACCACTGCGATGAACCCTTTTTTTCTTTTGCCTTTTTTTCAAACACTATATTTTATGAAATTTTCGAAATCTATTAGTCCGATTCACTCCAAATTCGTACAGAGCATAGTTTATAACATTTTTTTATCGCACGACCGGATGATTTTTTCATATGTTTATGCATTTGCTAATAACAAATTATAAAAATTGGCCTTTTTATTGAAAATCGATTTTTTCCTACAGCCTGCCATTTGCGTAATTTTTAGAACACGTGAAAAATTTCCCGGTCATATATGACCGAAAGATCATCGTTCTAGTAAAATTTAATTCTTTCATTTTTCACGTCGTATGAGTTTCTACGCCAGAAGCACCTACACACCAATCAGCCGCATGCAGCTACGGCGATACTTTCTTTAAATAATAATAACTCCATTGTTTATCATCGGTTTTCAATCGGAATAAAACTCGATCTTTCCAAGACTATGTATCCAATGTGTGTAAAATCCCGACTTCGTCATCCCAATTCTCTTATCACAAAAGATATTGAAAATCGACCTATCTCTCGAACCCCGAGCTTACGCGATCCGTTACTATCAACGATCAATTGCACGATTAAAGGCTGAAAACTGATATATTTATTGATAGCTCGCCACTACACACAGATTGCGGTTGATCGAAGCAAAGAAAAGTTTACAGAGTGCAAAAGCCGTCTCCATAAATCACGTTATCCGGATCATTCTTCCCGGTTAAGGGGTTACCCCCACTTGCGATTTTGAAAAAAATCGATTTTTTTTATTGCATTTTTTTGAAGTATAAGTATCTGAGAATATGTCCTGAAAATTTCAAGTCGATCCGAACAAAATTGACTGAGATATGAGCGTTGAAAGAGAAGAATCCGTGAATTGAAGAACTGAAATTGAAACTTTAAACGCGTTTTTTCTCAAAATGGCATTTATGAAGTCGGTGACCAAGATTACTCGAACACTAATGAACCGATCTTCTTGAAATTTTGCAGGCTTATTTAATACATAAAAATGTAGTCTTTAATCGTTCGATTTTTTTTTTCGAAAAAAAATGGCCGTTTTATAGCCAAAAAACGGCCGTTTTTTTCGTTAAAATCGAACCATTAACTTTGACTGTCCGCCATTTTGTGAAAAATGAATATTTTTTAAAATCCTTCGATTAAAGACTAGTTTATACTTATATTTGACTAAATCCATCCGCATTTTTTTTTCAGATGATCCACTTCGCCGCAATGTTGGTCACCGCAAACCGTGTATATAAAAACATTATTTCATTGACGGCCATTTGCCACTAAACAATGTAATATTTTTCAATAAAAAAATTACTGAAAGTTCTTCAAGATGTGTTCTTTAAGATGGTATATTGATCGATTAAAAAAGTTTTGTAGTTTTCTTTAAAAAAATTCATGAAAAAGGCCTTTTTTTGCGCTACAAGTGGGGGTAACGCCTTAATCTATCGATCGATCCGAAGACGCCACGATTCGAGCAGGTATACGCCGAGTCCCGAGGCACGATATAACATCGCGCGATTGGTGCGACTTTTCATCGAAACTCATTTCGCTGCCGTAGAACGTTTCGATACGTTCTTTCTTCCGTCGCATAGTGTCTCGCATGGGAAATTACAATGGATAGGAGGGGAAAAAACTGAAGGAAATCGTCACCTACCTCGGCTCTGTTGTAGCCCGATATTTTGCAGAAGCTCTCGTTGCAGTAGACGATTGGGAAGTCGACGATCTGGGCGTTCGCCAATAGGAAGCTGCTATCGGCTGAAAAAAAAAATCAAAAATATAAATTAACGCGCGAAAAGATTTATACGCGTAAATTCGTCAATGGTGATGGACGTGAAAGATTTGTTCTTTAAATTACTACTGCTAATAATAATAATAACAATAAAATTAGTAACGTCATTATCCGAATTTAATAATATAAAAATGAAAGTATCAATAATATCTATGCTAATAATATTAATATTAATGATAACGATAATGTATTTATAATTGATATTCATAACATTTATTATCATATACTTTTTATTACATATTTATATAATTATTATAGTACAATATTTATATCATTATCCGATTTTGAAAATGAGAATAATAATAATAATATTTGTATATACTACTATTATAAAAAATAAATAAGGAACGTCTATATGCATGTCAGATAATCAAAACCAATTCAATTTTCCCTCCCTCTCGCAAAAAGAATTTTTCCCTTTGGAATATAAATTATACAATCATTGTGGCCCAATGATTTTTTTCCTTTTGTACAATTATATGTAAACGGTTGTCAATAAAGTTGTGGGAGGTCTAGGACGAAAAAGGAATCAGTAATTTTGTTCAGAAAAGTACGAGAAATAAACAAGAAGGTTTGGAAGAGTGAGACAGATAGAGAGGGGTGGCGTCGCCCCAGGGAGGATTAAGTGCAAAACGGAAATGAAATAACGAGACATTCACAGTGGGGTTATCATCGAGTTAGGGTAAGGAACGTTGGACGATCTCAAGATCTCGTTATCTCTCTACCTTTATCGATTATCTTTGCATTTGAGGGCTATATACATCTCTATTCTTTGTTCGTCTTGCTTCTCTTCTTCGCTCCTCCGACACCTTTCTCTATCGATTATATCCTGCGCGAGCGAAGCGTCGGAGCTTCGCTCTTTCTCCCTCCGCGACACCTTGTCCGGATCGACTTACGGACGCGGATATGGGGGTGTCTAGGTCGAACCGACACTCGATCGATTTCTATCTTCTCAATCGTGACTCTCAAGGATAATCGGCACACCCGCAAAAAACGCGAAATAAAAAGAAAACACTTTTTTGTGTGCTTTAGAATAACGAGGATTAAATTTCGCAAATTAATAAATTAAAGGAATGAGGTAAGTGAGGGAATAAATGGAGAATAGAGGAAGCGCATAAAAAAATTCTAACGAGAGTCGTGCGCCCTTTGATTATATTCTTTTTTTAAGTAGAAAAACATATTCGCAAAATGGCAATTAGATGTTATCATTGAAGAAAAATTACAGGAAAACAACAAATAAACCCAAACAAGTGCGAATGAATAAATTTAGTTTCCACAAATGTCTAGACTGAAAAATTAATGTCGTATTTTTACAGGATAGCAATGTTAAGGGGGTAATCCACATTTCGTACACACTCGACGACTTTTCGTAGAATCTGAGGGTTTTAGGGAAAGTGAATGGTAACATCGAATTTGAGGATAGAAATACATCAATAGGGACTGAGAAAAAATGTTAACAAACCAAAAATTTGTTTCGCATCTCGGTAAAAAATAAGTGTTCCAAAAATGGGTTCACTCAATCACGGCGTATTTATTCATTGTTTCGATTTGAAACTCCGCTTTGTGCGCATTCGCTTCGCAATCGTTCGCACTAAAAACTGCCACTTAATTCGTCGATTTACGAATATTTTCCGATTTTTGGTAGAATTTCTAAGTTTGAAGGTCGATTTTCGCCTATTATTCGCCAATTTTTGTGAGAATATTTCGAATCAGCATACACATCTTAAATACTTAAAAAAAAAACAACTGCGATAAGGAACTTGAAGTAAGGGGTGGTTTACCCCCCCCCCCCCTAAAGCCAGCTACCCGGAAAAGCTGCAAAAACACGTAAACCTTAATTTAACGCACCCCTTTTAAATGTGGGCTGAGAGAAAAAAAAATAAAGGGCCGGTTCGTGCCTTAATTTGTATTTTTTACAATGTGCTCATAGTGGACTTCCGATCATGTTGCATGAGAAGAATTTTCATTTTCCTTTCACTGAAATCGGTGAACTGTTTGCCGGTAAAACTGAAAAATCAACCCTTGACATACTACGCACTAAGGGGTGGTTTCCCCGGTAGGAAAAAAAAAAATATTTAATAGTTTTTTTACTCTCTAACACTACCATGAATTTTAACGAAATCGAAGGCGCCCACCAGAGTGATGTTCCTTGTGAGAGTATGAAAAGGCTCGTATTTGTCGTAGGTCTTGTATGCCACAGTGACGGATTCGCGAGATCTTGCGTATAGGCATGTTTGGGGCTTACTTACGAAGCAATTTGGCGCGATTCGCTACCCCGGCACTACATCCATTCTAATGTACACAAGTATTGGAGGGTCGATTCAAATATTTATTCATGCGGAATAATTTGCTTACCACGAGTTGGATAGGGATTCGTCGGTTTCCATTGGGGCGCGTGCGTTTCTCGCGACGACGATGAAAATGATGGAGGCTTCGAGTTTCAGTATTCCTATTCCCGTTTCATAGCCATCTCTCTATACATGTGTCGATAATATATGTATTAGAGTGGCTAAAAAAACTGTCCGATCAGGGCAGTTTTAGAGCTCTCAACCCTCGAAATATTACTCGATAAAGAAACAAAGTAGCTCATGAGAAGAGCAGCCTGAAGGTTAATTCTGACAGGTGACTTATAAGATTTTTCATCCTCCATTTGATTTACACGTGATAAATTGACGTTTCCTTTTCCAATGCAAACCATTTTCGATAGATACAATCAATGGGTGGTCTGGACCAATCAGTGGAATTATTATATATTGTAGACGGATTTACAACCACCAGTTTGAGCCTTTGTAGTGCATCCTTTCTTTTTAATCTTCGAAACTTGTTGATCGAGATTGAAAAGAAAGAACGCATGATTACTATAAGGCTTTCATCTGGTGGTATAACTCCGTTTACTATACAAAATTATCGCAGTGATCGGTCCAGACCACTCATTGATTGTATCTATCGAAAATGGTTGGCATTGAAAAATAAAACGTTAAGCTATCACGTGTAAATCAAATGGGGAATAAAAAAAACCACACGAGTTACCTGTTAGAATTAACCTATACGCTGCTCCTTTCACGCGCTTCTTTGTTCCATTTTCGAGTAATATTTTTAAGGGAGGAGAGCCCGCATCGGGAAGTTTTTTTGGGCCAGTCTAATATGTATACACATTTGAGTAGTCTTTGCAATTTCTCAATTCCTTCGTTCTCATTCATAATATATTATTAGAATAAATAGAGGCCATTATTTCAAGAATTTTATTCCGCTCACGGAGCTTAATTAAACATCTGGAAAATGTGTTTAATCTTTTAATTCGTTGGAAAAACACTGCGAAGTAAAAAAATTTTTTTTTAAATCGCCAGCTCGTCTTTAAAACTGTGTGAAAATTTTTTAAAAGCCTAGTTCCAGGAATCAAGTATCCTTTTAAAGAGAAAACCCTCACGAAAAGACTGAGCAGTATGTGAAGTGCCAAACCCAAACCCAAAAGAAATTATATCCGTTACAGCAAAGTCCCCAATTTTTAACCGATCCGCGATACATGGTGGATTAAATTTTTCTTTAAGATCGACGCATTTCAACCCTTCATACCGGATTCGCCAGTTACTTCACTCAATATCTTCCGTTTCCATTTTGAACATTCTAGGATTCATGTGAAAGCATGTTTTTTCGCGTTTGCTCGACCTAATTATAAGTCTTCGAAGAACACTCCCTGAAGTTCGTAATCACCAGAGAATTTCCCATCGGAGAGTACCGTGAGTACATTTAGAGAAAAAAGATCATTCCTATAGGCAGATTTTTAACACATTTATCGACTTTTAAAAAATTATAAAAAATATATTTTTGTACAAATAAAACTCAGTCATACGTGGCGCGAGTTCAAAAACTTTGGAGCTCACATTTGTCACACATTGTTTTTTCCGTACTTCAATAATATTGGAGGCAGGGAGGTAGAGGAATTCAGACATCGTCTAAGTGAAGCTTTAGAAGCTTCGATAAATGGAGGAGAATTTCTCGAGGGTATATCTCGAAGCGAAAGAGAGAGAGAGAGAGAGAGAGAGAGAGTTTCTATTATCGAGATCAAGGTACACGAGGGTGGCAGAAGAGCATTTGAGGATAGGAGAGTGGATGACAGAGTCGAGATGCATACGTAGATAAAATGCTGAGAAAAAAGAGCGGAAGAAGTACCTCGAAGATTCAAAGTCCCGAAGGATATGACGCTACACAGTGATGCATCTGAATGCATTTTTGCATCGACCATGGAGCGGCGGCTGGAGAACGGACAGCTGTGGGCCAGACAATTTTGCTGGTACATTTGTGACACTTGGGCCCTTCTGTTTGTCAGCGGGATATACAGGTATACCGGAAGTGCAAGTGCACTGTGCAAGCGAAGAGCAAAGGTCTCCCCCGGGCCTGCAACAACGAGGCACTTTTCGATCGAGTGTCATCGTCGTTCGAAAGCTTCTTCCCCTTCCCCTTCCCTCGACCTCTTTGGCCCTTTATCGTCGCTTGGCTGTCTCTCTTTCTCCAACTCGCTTTTTCAACTTGTTGAAAGTCATCGTACCGTAACCCGATCACGGTGTATCTGCTCTTCGTCTCGGGGAAGAAACACCCCGAGGCCTCTCACCCTCGGCGACCAACCCCGAGGCCTCAACCCTCCTCAAAACTGGCAGAGTACGAGAGTGAGCAACGAGCGTGACGCTTGCCAGGCGCTCGTCGTGTGCGCAAAGGGATGAACAAATTTGCCTCCTAAAGTCAAGAGCACCCGACAAAAAGGTCGAGATGCGACGAGTTAAAAAAAAAATTATTCTATAATTGGTAATGCAAATTTCGACTGATCGGGATGGTTTTGGTTTATTTTGGATTTATACGTGTGATTACTAATTTTTTTTTATTAATTAATGGAGCTTTTGAATTTTCGATTAATCAGCGCGATGATTTTATTTAATTCGTTGCTGCAAGTGTTCAACTTTCGATTAATTAATTTCTCAAATTTTGGACGCTACGGTACTGGAAAAAAAATTACGTTTTAAGGAAAACGTTAATTTTTTCTTCAATTGAAATGTCATTTTTTAAATTATCGAGCAATCGATATTATTTTGTCACCTTTCATTCATCGATGTCATTTTATAAACATTCGACTGAGCGACGCTGGGGCTTTATATTCGATTAATCAATTGCATATTCTTTTTTAACCTCTGGTACCGAAAATGATATTTACCGATCCGGTGCCAAAAACGATCGGTCCACGGGGTCAAATTTTCTAAAAATCACTGGTCATTCAATATACATATACATATACATACATACACACACATACATATATATATATATATATATATATATATATATATATATATATATATATATGTTATGAATATATGTATACATCAGAATGCACAGGGGCGAGTGAAAGGGGTGACAAGAGATGGCCAGTCCGCGAGAACTGTCGTTCAAAGGGCAAGAGAAAAGCTCACGCCGGGAATGTTAAAGTAATGTAGAACCGTGAGAAGGCGGACTTTCTAATGGACTTTACTACTTAGAGGCCAATAAAGTGTGTAGCGAACGGGCAAGTACGCAATGCAAGTCAGAACGGAAAGAATAAATTGAAATTCGCTTGAAAATAAATTTTACATACAAACAGAATACAAAAATCCGAAAAAATCATTGGCATTTTTCTAAATAAAAAATGATTTTGAAAGGGAAGATCACACACACACACATATATATCGAAGTATATGTATATACGTAGGTAGGTATATAACCGAAACTGGTGAATTGCGCCGAATTCGAAACACCTGCGTAGAATTCACGCGAACTGAATTTCGTTTAAAATTGCTCTTCCCAAATTTCTAGTCGTTTAAAATGATTATTTTTGTCTAAAAAAACATATTAATTCAATCCGTAAAAAAAAAGAATTTATTTTATCTTGTACATTACAAATGTACAAGGTTTTTTTTTCTATTTTTAAATTTTGTCGATAGCGCCAGTCGCAATTTCGTCCAGCCTGTTAAATGTTGCATGACATTTGGGACACCCTGCACATACATACATACATACATATATATACACATGATAGGGCATATGCACGATTTTCGTAGTTTGGATCCGACCATGAAGTGAGAACGAGAGTATGACATTGAAGATCGTTCACGCGACGAGTCTGACCTCCGATCAGTCGGCTAGCGGGTGCAACGATGCACTTGTGCATCCGTAGAAATTCCAGCGTCAAGGGTGTGTGCAACTACGTACGTACAAGGGGAGGCCCGCAAAAGCACCGTTAATGCGGCCCGGTGCACACGGTCTGCGATCTGTCATGACAGTGTGGGTGTAACTGGGACGCGAGAGCCGTGCGGTGACTCGCACGATACCAATCGCCAGGGTCACTTCTCGCCTTTGTACTTGAAAAGCGCTAAGCCCACGTGTGCAATTAAAAAGAAACAAAGGATAAAAATATAAAATATAATATAAACACAAATGAGACAACAAATATGACAAGTAAAATATAATACAAACAAAAATGAAACGAAGAATATAAAAGATAATACAAACGGAGGGACAAAAAATATCGAAAGAATTGAATTTTCTTTCATTGGAATTGAATTTTTCATAGCGATATTTTTTTTTCAAAAGTCACAGCTGAATAAAAAAAATCCCATAATTGCATCGTTGTTCAGGACTGTTCAGTTTTGTAAAAAGATTTTCTCGTTAAGGTTTTGTTTCGCTTTGGAAAACACCGGGGAAGGACAAAAAGGCGAGGGCGTGGAAATTTCGTGGAGAAGGAGAAAAGGGGCCGAGGGCGTTTTAGAACAACCGTGGGGTGTGAGCTCGAGAAAGAGCGAGAGTTCGAAACTATTTATCCTGTGGTTCTCTCTGGCGTGTGGGTGTGCGCGCCTGTATGTGTGCGTGCGTGTGTGTGTATGTGTGTGTGTTGCATGTATGTACTATATGTAGCTTTTAACCCTGAGAAATCTGTAGACTGGATTATCACCTGGTTATGAAGTTATACGTTGTTATATAAATGTGCATGCACGCCGATTGCACGGATCTCTACACGGGTAGGTGAGGTCAGTGAGATGCGATCGCGAGGCAGAGAGGAAGAAACAGTAAGAGGAGTGAAAGGTAATATTGGGAAAGGACGAAAGAGAGAATATATATATATATATATATATATATATGGAGAGGTGATTTCGATTTTTGGATTTGAGAACCGTCCGTATATTGGCCTATTATCCTCGTATTTGAACAACGAGATTCAAACCCCCATATTATCAAAATCAATTCTCGATAAGTATGAGTATATCTCCACAAGGGTCACTTCGAAAACCATTGTGCTGCCATACTCAAAGATTCATTTTGAACAATGCAAAGGACCCAAGCAAAACTTTGAGTCACCAGGGGAACCAAAAAAAATCCAAATCAAAGATACGTTCGAAAAATGTTAAGGGCTTACATACACCTGAGACGGCTAAAAGTAAGGTTACGTTTAAGATTTTTTGTGTGTATAAAACTGATTTTTATTGAACAACCATGATATACATTTTAATGTACGACATTTTATTTACATTGTGTGAAAATTTGGTTCAAAAATTTCAATCTGAAACAAAGTTACAATCATTACTGTGGGACGTGTTTTTCTTGACAGCGTTTGCGGTGCCGGAAGGGCCGCTGCCATTTTTTATCTAAAAGAAAATTTTTGTTTCTCAAAATAGATAGATTATCCTAGTTCTTATCAAGCCGGAATTTAACATTTTAATTTTTATTGGGTCATGGCAGTGACTGGAATGAAAAAGGCGATTTTTCGCCTCAAAAAATTGTTCAGTACTTATGATGAAAAAAAAAATATTCCAGGCATCGAAAAAACGACTCGATAAGTACAAGATTATTGTGTGAAGCATAACTGAACAAAACTTGATCCCGATCGTCCAGTAGTTGCAGCGATATTTCTGGTACCGATTTTGACAACACTGTTTCGAGTAAAACGAGTTTAAAGTTTTGAGTACACTTTACACCTGCGCCCAAACCGTTAGTCGTTGCTCACCCGATCAGCAACAAAAGGCTATAACTTCGTCATTACTGCAAACTTCCTTATGAAATTTTCAGGGTAGATACTCAAGGGTAGTACTGTCGAATGAGCACTTTTTTGAAAAATCGACCTTTTCGACCTACCCATCCGTTTAAAAAAATGCTAAGGAGCCAAAGGAAGTCAAAATCAAATAATTATTTCAAAAAATGTTAAGTACCATTGTCGAAAGAGCCGGATATACTGATAGCCAACATTGCATAAATATATCGGCTTTAAAATTTCCTTTTCCATGTATATATGTATATTCGCGTGTAAAGAGAGGCAAAGAGAAACTTAGAAAAGGACGAAGGAGCGAGAGAGAGAGAGAGAGAGAGAGAGAGAGAGAGAGAGAGAGAAACGAACGGCGGAGGCGATAAGGGGGTTGGCTTCTCGATCTTGATTCACACGCGAGAAACTCACCAGGGCGCGAAGTTTGATCGCGAGAAACAGCACACATCCACGCCGCCGGGTCAAGGTGCGGCTTGTGTGCCGTAACGCAAGGGTCTCTCTTTGACCCTAACTGAGCTTGCGGGCTCTCTCTTTCTCTCTTCTGTCCCTCACGCTCTTTCTCTTTTTCCCACTCCTCGACACGCACGCACAATACGTTTTTTTTTTTTTTTTCAATTTTTCTCCCTCACCGACGTCGAACGACTTGCAAAAAATTCAATTATTTCTCGCAAAGCCTCCTGTTTATGTGAGAAAACTTGTTTTCGAAAAATGAGGCGATTAAAGGATTTGAACTTTTTGATAACTTTTTGATATTCTAATTTTTTCTTCTATTATTCTATTAATTAAATTCTAATTAAAAACTTTTTGATATTCGATCGAAAACTGCGCTCGAGAAAAGGAAACGAGAAAGAGAGAGAGAGAGAGAGAGAGAGGGGGTCCAGTCGTAAAACTGACAAGGACCTTCACTTAAGTGTCCAGCTCCGATTTCGTTGAAGCTCATATATGTGATAAAGCATTCAAAATCATTAGACACGTATATTTTTTTCATTGGCGGGTTTAAGCGGAAAAACGCCCCTCAAAGAATGAACAAAATGAACGAGGAACAATGAAACAAAAACAAATTCTAAAGTAGAGCACTATAAAAGTATTGAAAAAATAGTCAAGGCGCGACACGCATTTCTTTGAGGAGTGTTTTCCGCCCGTAAAACTGTTTTTCCGCTAATAAAAAAATAAGTATTCAATAGTTTTTTATGATTTATCACATAAGTTAATGAGTTTCAACAAAGTCGAAGGCGGAAATTCAAGCGATATTCCTTGTGAGTTCAATTTGACGAACTTAATTAAATACGATAACCAGAAAATAATACTAACAGAGAAGGAACAGAAATTGGGAAAGTAAACAATATAAGATGTGATCAGATAGAAAATAAAATATATAAAATAAAGTAAAACAGCGAACTGGAGTATAAAGTAAAATCGTGAAAATATGAACGAAAATAAATTCATAAACCTCAGATTAACTTGATGAACTTAACAAAATGAAATGAGAAGAAAGTAATATTAACAAAAGTCCACGCATATTGGATCACAGATGTGTGATGTGAGAATGTGTAAAACAACTTCTAATAATCGAATATCAAACGAAGTAAAAAAATATCGAAGGACAAGGTCAGGGGAGGGGGGGTTGTTACAAATCTTTATCGTATCTGATGTATACATCGCGTGATAAATTTCATATAACACCCCTACGTTTGTGTGCGCACATATGCACGTACATAAAGTTATAAGGTTTGTTAGCACGCGCTCCCAAACCGGCCTCCAACAAAGCACCCCTCATCAAGAGTACTTGCTCTGGGGCAAGAGTATTCCGAATCGAAGCCGCCCTTGAGAGATTTCAGCATAATAACAATAAGTGCACTAGGCAGTTACGTGCAGGGCCCGGCCTGTTAAATTCATAACCCAAACAAACCCAAGCAAATTGGATTTAAAAAAAAATCACAGCTGTGCGTGTGTATCGTACCCATCGTTATGAAAGATATTTGGTTTTTTACAATAATTATTATTTTTAAGCATTAATTCGAACGTGAAAAAAAAAATTGGGAAACAAACGTTTCGGTCTTTTCTCATCCTTTGCACGGGACTTATTTTATTATATCCGCGGTTTAAAAAAAAAGGGCACAAATCACTGGCCACAATTTTGGACATTTTATTTTCCGCGCTGGCACGCTTCCGGAAACCCGCGATACGGAGGGTAGATACTTTTATGGCAAGTTTTTCTTTCTGTTAACACGTGATCGGGGGGGGGGGGTAAATGAGGCAGAGATGGGTCGAGCGAAAACTCCCTCTTACCCTGGCGACTTTCAGTTCACGTTCTCGTCACTTGTCGTTTTCTCTTTTCGCCGCGTGCCCATTCTTTTCGCCTCATAAAATTGTTTTTCATTTGGGGCTGAATTTTCGTGCAAAGTGTCAAAACACTTCCGGGGTCGATTGAAAGATAAGAAGAAAAGGGAGAATACGGACGACGTTAGGTTCTCCGCAGAGGACTAGGAAGTAATGTTTATTATTATTATATATATTATTATGATTTCCGTGTAATAAGCATCATAATGATAAAAATAGTTATGATAATGATGACGATAACAATGGTGATAAGTATTTACTATAACCCCATACAAACGAATAAGAACGCAAACAAATCCAACAAAAAACCCAAACGGATCCAAACAAACGATAAAGACGCTAACAGAACCAAAAATTCCAAATAAATAAAAAAATCTCAAATTAAATCTCTCAAAAATCTCTCAAACCAAACCAAAAATTCCAAACAAATTAATAATCGCAAATGAAATCTCTTATTAAATCTCTTAAAAATCTCAAATAAAAAATCGAAACAAGCAAACAGTCGCAAATAATCAACGAACACCCTGACAGATCTAAAAATCTCGAAGAGACTAAACGTAAAATCCAAACTGACCCAAAGACCCAAACAAACAATAAAGACCCTAACAGACCCAAAAATCACGAACAGACTCAAAAAGTCCGAATAGAACGAATTACAACCAACACAGACCTGTACTAATTGATTTAAACTTGTATTCACGCTCCTCGAGATTTTTCTTCCTCTCAATAAGACTTTCATATTGAGGCGTTAAGGGTGCGTGAGTCAGAGCGATAACGCAGCAGAAATCGGATACTCAATCGATTCAGGGCGAACGTTACAATTTTTCTGCCTGTTTTTCACCCCCCCCCCTCGCGCTCTCTCGCCCTCACCTTCTCTCTCTTCTAGTTCAAGCTCTTGATCGTTTTGGTTCGTTTCTTCGCCCGAAGCTTCAAACGCGAAAATGCAGGGATTATAAACGTTGATTTATCGCCGAGCACGAGATCGGAGCTTTGCTGGATCGCGTGTCGCTTCCATTCTTGTATGTGCGCCGCAAGGCAGTAGGTGCGGGGAGAGAAAGAGAGAGAGAGGGAGAGAACGACGTAGACGACATTTCGACGACGTCGTCGGAGACTTGAACGAGCAGGCTTCGGGATCCCTCGTTATAAGGGAACTTGTTCGTACCTTGGAACGCAAATGCTCGTCGCACGACGGATACGCCTCAAGGCTATTGTGACAGGAAAAGGCACCACGAGAGAAAGAGGGAGTGAGAGAGAGAGAGAGAGAGGGAGGGAAATACTCCTCCGCACTTCGACCAAACCTGTCAGGGTCTTCAGGACCTCATGATGAATCTTTGAATTCTCTGGCTTCGACGCAAAAAGGACTCGAATACTTGAATCGCTTTTTTATTATAATTACTCTTTATACAAGTTGCTAAATCAGCTGGATTTTTTTCGGAACATTTTCCGTCCCATAGTACATTTTTTAAACACCCGTTCCATTTCCTCCTTTTTTGCTCTAAATTAAATGGTTGTCTACTCCCAATGCACATTGTAAAGTTGTATTTTTTTTTATTATTTAATTCCAATTTTCAATAAAAAATTAACGATAAACAATAAAAATGAACAATAACAGTATTAATAATAACGGTGAGTACATTGGTATTATTATAATAATTATTATTAGCATCATCATCATCGTCATTATTATTATTATTATTAACACTTCATACAAGTCTCGTCATCTATCGTTACAGATGAGACATGAGTCTTAAGGATGTCGAGTCCCAAATCGCAAATGATAAAATTCTGAAAATTTGGTATGTTTTTGTATGAAGTATTTCAGAGGTCGTGTAAAAATTTCACGACAATTAGGAAGTTCGTTATTGAACAATTAACATTCACAAATTAAATGTTGTTTTATGGAAACTGATGTCACTTTGCAATAAGTTTTTTTTTTGACCTCTCAATTTTATAATATCTACAATATACTGAAAGCAACGGAAACAAAACGAAGTTTATTCATACATTTTTTTTATTTCTTTTAAAAATTGTTCTTAACAAAATGTTAATTTTTTAATAACCAGCTTCCTAATCGTCGTGAAATTTTAACACGACCTCTTAAATACTTCATACAAAAACATACCAAATTTTCAGAATTTTCTTATCATTTTTTATTTCAACCCTTAAGGAGGTTGAATTAACGATGATAGAATTCGGAAAATTTGGTATGTTTTTACATGAAGTATTCAGGAGGTCGTGTAAAAAATTCATGACGATTAAGAAGCTATTTATTGAACAATTAACATTAACATGTTTCATAGGGACTCAACATCCTTAACTAACTAAATCGATTTCGTCTTTGTTAATGGCATCCACGAAATTCCTAGCATGATCGGCGCTCAGGCACTTTCGAATTATTATTACTATTATTATCATTGTCATTATTGTCGTAATTTTTATGCAATTTCACTAAATGTACCTTTTATTTATTCAAAACATTCACTAAATATTTCCATTCAATTTGAATAAAAATATTTATTGAATATAGGTATCTTTTTCGTTACAATTTGTGCGACTCACACAATCACAATTCCGTAACTCCAAACGTTCCATCCACCAAAGTGACAAAGACCTTGCGACTAACGAAAAACCGCATTTTTTCCATCGCTGCCTATTTTTGAATCAACATCCCGGAAGAGAGTAATTCTGAAAGTATACGGCTACGTATTTGTAGGCTGTCGTTCACAAAATAATGAATGATTTTTTATGCTGACGCGCGTGCTTCGATGTATTTGCAGCTGACAAAGCTGCACGACGATAAA